>SJYQ01095210.1:0-13321 GCA_006410935.1 Redunca redunca
GCCATTTCCTTCTCCAAGAATACTGGAGTGGGTTGCCATTTCCTTTTCCAGGGGATCTTCCTGACCCAGGGATTGAACCCGCATCTCCTGCATTGCAGGCGGATTCTTTACCTGCGGACAAATGGTCTGTAGCAGAGACTGTGTGTCTGTGAACATGGATACGTGGCCAGATATTTACAGTGGCTGTGACTGTTGATGTGTATCTGTGTGATCCCATGTGTGTAGCTGTGGTTGTGTCTGTATGTAACTAATTGTGCAGAACTATAACCAGGTGCTGGGGACAACTGGAGACCAGAGTTGCATGTATACCTGTGACTGTATGTGTGTGTGCAGCCCTGGACATGTGTCTAGAGGGCAAGGCCACTCCCTCTCTGCACCAGCCCCTTGGGTACTGATGGCCTTCTGAGGCCAGGACATCCCCAACAGATGCTCCCAAAACACACCTACTCATTCCTAGGTCCTTGCAACCAGGTGGCTGATCGCCTTAGTAACAGTTGCTATAGTAACCAGGACTCTCATCAGGGATCCTGAGATGAAGGGGGGTTGGCTGATATCCAAAGAAGGGGTGAGGTAGGGGACTGAGCCCCACCCCAAGCCAGCTTCTCAACTTTCCCTCCCTCCCTCGGGCAGGGCGGACCCAGGAGGCCTGAGCAGCGTCTGCCCCCTGCCCCCTGTGGGGCCCTGGGGCCCCCTGAAATCTCCAGGACGGAGCCAGGTGAGTGGCCAGCTGGGGACGGTGAAGGCTGGCTGAGGGGGTGGGTCTGCCTAGCACAGCCAGAGGAAACGTCCCTGCACTCACACAGGCTTAATCACACTTATGAATGGACATCATCAAATGACTTCCATCACACTCAAGTGACCTCCTTCACAGACTCACCTACCTAGACTGTGTCATGCACCCACACACACATTCAGACACACACCAGCATCTCTGCAAACATAGGTACAGGGTCACACAAACATGCAGACACAATCCTCAACAACATCCAGACTCCCTCCCAGGCAAGTGTTACCAACTTGGGTACTCATAAGAAATGTCCTCTTGTACAATCTCTCCAACAACACACACAGACCCACACTTTACAGACCACAGCCACACTTTCACAAGCAGATCCAGCCTCACAGACAGCACCCACATGCTTGTGCCTATATAAGAGCTACACTTTGGCATGCACAGTCTCACAAGTCAGCACTGTCATAGACAGTAGCCACATTCTCACACTATCACACCTTCATAAATAACACAAACACAATGTCAAAGACAACAGCCTCATGTCCTCACATACCCTCGCAGACCCATGGCTGCATACAGACACACCCCCAGAACAACACTCACAGACCCACACTCTCTGCAACAACAACACATGATCTGACCCAGACACACTGTCACAAACAGCCATGGAAACACAGCCTCACCACCAACAGCTTCACTCTTAGACAGACATGGTGTTTTGAGTATCTCTCACAGACACACTCTATCATGGGCAACAGCCATCAAAGGCAACAGCCACATCCTCACACAGACACACAGCATCAAAGATAACAGTCATAGACATGGCCTTTCAAAGAAAACAGCTTCATGCTCAAACACAGACCCACCCTCACAGGCAACATTCCCTGACACACACTCACCACCACTCTAGCCATGAGCTTCAGGGACCTACACTCAGACAACAACCACAGTCTTGGCCACAGACATCCCCTCACAGACAGCATCCACACACACACTCTCAGACTCACAGACATAGCCATTCTCAGACCCGCATCCTTCCACACAACCTTCAACTGTACACACACTCACAGTAGTTGTCGGAGTGGTTGTATCTGCATCAGAGACCAGCCCGTCCCCAACACTCTCTGGCATGGGCTCTGAATCTCAATCCCTGGACCTTCTGTGTCCCCCCCACCCCCCATTTGGACCCATGCAACTCTCAACTCCTGTGCCCTCTGACCCTTACCCCTAAACCCCCTGACCTCATGGCCCCTGACTGCTATGCCCTTTATCTCCCAGGTCCCCACTGCCTTAACTTCCCATGACTTTGGATCATCATGCCTCTTGACCATCACATCTCCAAACTGCAGACCCCTAAAAGCTGTAACTCAGGACACTCCATCCCAGAACTCCACGCCCGTTAGCCCTATGCCTTTTTTTGGCCTCACCACAGGGCATCTGGGATCTTGGTTCCCTGACCAGGGGGAACCAGTGCCCCCTGTATCCTCCACGTTGGAAGCACCCAGCCTTAACCACTCACCACTGGACAGCCAGGGAAGTCCATAGCCCCATGTCTTTTGAATCCCCGCTGCCAATTCTCTCACTCCTCTGCCTTCCAGGTGCCCCCTTGCCAGAATCCCTAGCTGCTGCTGGTCCATGTTCCCCGAATGTCAGATCCTCTGACCCCATGACCCCTAACCCTGTAACCCTGCTGCTGTGTTATCTGACCCCGTGCTCTCGGCACTGTTTTCCCCCACCTTGATCCCCATGCCTCTGACCCTCGCCCTTGACCTGCACCCCTGTTTTGTGTCAACAGACGGGGCGGGCACCATGAACAAGCTACGGCAGAGCCTGCGGCGGAGGAAGCCAGCCTACGTGCCTGAAGCGTCGCGCCCACACCAGTGGCAGGCGGATGAGGACGCGGTGCGCAAGGGCACGTGCAGCTTCCCGGTCAGGGTGAGTGGGCGGGGCTCGGCTGGGCGTGGCTGCAGCTGTAGTCCCTCGGCCTGTGTCGAAGAGACTTGACATCTGCGAAGAACTGTGGAGCCTGCAACATTAGCCCCGCCCCGCTCCCCCAGCCTGGGTCCCTCACAGTTGGAATTAAAACCCAAGACACATTCTCTTGTGCCAGGAAAATACTACCTGGCGTGTGTGTTGGGGGACGAGTCCCGCCTGGAGTCACGCTGTTCTGTGGGAGCTCTCAGTCTCCAGGGGGGCACTAGAAGGTCGCAAAGATTCTGTAGCATTTGCAAAGCCCTCTACTGTGAAGTGGGCTTCCCTGAAAGGCCAGTTGGTAAAGAACCTGCCTTCAATGCCGGAGCCCCGGGTTCGCTTCCTGAGTTGGGAAGATCCGCTGGAGAAGGGATAGCTACCCACTCCAATATTCCTGGGCTTTCTTTGTGGCTCAGCTGGTAAAGAATCCGCCCGCAATGCGGGAGACCTGGGTTCGATCCCTGGGTTGGGAAGATCCCGTGGAGAAGGGAAAGGCTACCCAGTCCAGTATTGTGGCCTGGAGAATCCCATGGACGGTGTAGTCTATGGGGGTAGCCAAGAGCCCGATACTACTGAGCGACTTTCACTTTCACTACTGTTAAGTGCTTTCTGGTTTAGAGCTCCACGACTCTTTACAACACACACTAAAATTTATGAGGGAGAGGGCAAGATTCAGGTTCAAACCTCCACTCAGTCTCTTCCTGGCTAGGAGACAACAGATGATGGTCACAGAAGGGGGAGTCCCCCCCGCCCACACACACACACACACACACACACACACACACTCTCTCTCTCTCTCTCTCTCTCTCTCTCTCTCCTCTCCTCCCCACCCTGCCTTATTTTCCCTTCCCCTGGAAGTGGATCTTGTGTGAGGGGCTGTTGAGAGGTGCAGGAAATGCTGGAGAGAATGAGGACTGGAAGATGGTCAATAAAGGGTATTTTACTAAACTACAGCTGTGAGCAACTGAGCTTGATGCCACTGGGGAACTCTGGGAAATCAGACCATCCCACCCGCGGGGTGAGGGAGCTGGGGCGTGTGTACCCCAGCTCCCATCAGTCATTGCGTGAGGCCAGTCCTCAGGCACAGACAGTGTCACTCAGAAGGACACCGAGATGTGTTAAGGAAGCCCAGGGATACAAGAAGAGAGGTACAGACGTAGATTACAGACTTGTGGACATAGCGGGGGAAGGAGAAGGAGGGCTGAATTTGGGAGAGTCATACTGACATATGTATACTACCATGAACAAAACAGATAGCTATTGGGAAGCTACTAACACACCAGGGACAGAGGCAGGGTGAGAATCACTAGTCGGAACTGTGCTTCAGTTTTCTCACTTGTATATCTGGGAGGAGAATGGAGTCCGCCACCTTGTAGGCCTGAGATGCAGAGTAATGAGTTAATACACACGATGTGCTTAGGACACTGCCTGATACAGCAGCCCAGTGAACACTAGGAATCCCTGATGACTGTGCTTGTTTCATGTCCTGCCTCCCCTTCCCCACCAAGTACCTAGGCCACATGGAGGTGGAGGAGTCCCGGGGGATGCACGTGTGTGAAGATGCTGTGAAGAAATTGAAGGCGGTGAGTGAAGGGCTGGAGCGGGGCGGGAGCAAGGTCAGAGCAGAAGAGGCAGCCCTGACCATGCCCTCTGTCTGCCTCCATTTCAGATGGGTCGGAAGTCCGTGAAGTCTGTCCTGTGGGTGTCAGCCGATGGGCTCCGGGTTGTGGATGACAAGACCAAGGTAGGAGGCCGGTGGGCCTGGGAATGGGCACCAGTGGGCCCCTCTCCTCAGCCTGCTCGAACGGGGCCTTCTCACCCACCTCTGGGTTGTCCCTCCCTCGGGGACCTTCGAGATTCAGCTATGGGCTCCTATAATAAATTGGCACATTCACAGTCATAATTCAGGATTGAATCCTGTGGCTATTTGTGAACCGGCGTGGAGTGTGGGTGAGAGCACAGACTAGAGCAGTTGCCTCAGCTGGTCTTCCAGCCCACCCACTTTCCAGCTGGGTGACCCCGGGCGTGAGGGGGTCGGGGTGGGATTTAACCCTTGTCATACCTCACTTGCCTCGTCTGCAAAAATGAGGATAAAAGTGGAGCCTACCATTCAACGAGAATGATGTGCAAATAGTTGAGAACCGTGCCCGGTACAGCAGGAGTGTTCCGATCGATAACTGTTAGCTGTTACGTGCTTATTGTCCATCTACCCGGCCAGACGGAAGCACCTTGGAACCAGGACCTGGGTTTCTGTCTGCTCACCATTGAATTCCCTGCCCCTAGCCCAGAGACTGCCCGGGAAGCCAGCCAGCATGTGATGACAATTAGGTTAATGACTGAAAAGGATTCACTCCCTCCAGGAAGCTTTGCCGGACTCCCATCCAGCTTGGGTCAGGCACCTCATCTTGCTCCCAAAAGCCCCTGCACCTCCCAGATCCAGCCCTGAGCCCTCCACCCATCGAGAACAGCGTGGCTGGGACTCTGGCCTGTCTCCACTGGGTGATGAGTCTGATTCCCGCACTAAACTCGGGAGCCCCGTGTAAGCAGGGCCCACAGCTGTTTCAACAAATGCAGGATCCCCAAGCCATCTGGGACAGGACACAGTCCAGACGCGAAGGGAACACTGAATGAATACGTGAGAGACAGTTCACATTCTTTTCCTGGCCTCCCTCCCAGGATCTGCTGGTGGACCAGACCATCGAAAAGGTCTCCTTCTGTGCTCCTGACCGCAACCTGGACAAGGCTTTCTCCTACATCTGCCGTGATGGGACCACCCGTCGCTGGATCTGCCACTGTTTCCTGGCGCTCAAGGATTCGGTGAGTACCACCGAAGCCCAAAGCCACCTGACTCTGTGTCTCCCATGCCCTGGTATTCCCAGCCTCAGCCCGCTGTGTGGTGTCAGGCAAGTCACTCACCTTACCTCTCCTCTGTGTCCCCATCTGGAAAAGGGGGTGTGCTCACGGTCCCTAAGTGCGTGCTATGGCATTTTAGTCGTGTCTGATTCTGTGCCACCCTGTGGACTGTGAGCCTGCCAGGCTCCTCTGTCCATGGGATTCTCCAGGCAAAATACTGGAGTGGGTTGCCGTGCCCTCCTCCAAAGGATCTTCCTGACTCAGGGATCAAACCCGCAGCTCTTATGTCTCCTGCATTGGCAGGCAGATTCTTTACCAATAGCACCACCTGGGAAACCCATTCACAGCCCCTAACAGAGGATTATTGTGAGACTTGACGAGTTTGATACAGAGTATTTGGAACGATGCCTGGCATATAGGAAGGACTCAAACATTATTTACCATCATCCTCCTCTTTGTCAATAATTCTTCATGTTTCTCTAGCTTTTCTCATTTGAGAAGCATATACATACAGTAACATGTACAGATGACCCATGCACAGCTCCACAAATTTTTCCTTATTTTGAAATTTTACTTATTTATGTATTTTTGTCTGCATCACGGGGCATATGGGATCCTAGTTTCCCAACCAGGGACAGAACCCGTGCCTCCTGCAATGGCAGCTTGGCGTCTTAACCACTGGACCACCAGGGAAGTCCCAAACTAATTAAAGTGTACGATTCAGTGACATATATCTATATTCACAATGCTGTTTACACAATTCCGCCACCTCTGTCTAGTTCCAGACATTTTATCACTCCTAGAAGACACCTCATACCCATTAAGAAGTCACTACCTGCTTACTAGCTCTATGGAGTTGTCTATTGTAGACAGTATGTACGAACTGAGTCATACAGTATATATTTTATGACTGGCTTCTTTCAGTTAGCATAATGTTTTTATGGTTCGTCCTCGTTGTAACATGACTCAATATTTCATTCCTTTTAATGAACAAATAATATTCCATTGTATGGACATACCGAATTTTACTTTATTTATCCATTGATGAACACTTGGTTTGTTTCTCCCTTTTGGCTATTATGACCAGCGCTTCTATGGACGTTGGTATGCAAGTATTTGTTTGAACACCTGTTTTTAATTCTTCTGGGTATGTACTTAGGAGTGGAATTGCTGGGGCATATAATAAATTTAATTTTTTTTCATTGGGGTATAGTTGCTTTACAAAGTTGTATTATATCCCCTCCCTCTTGGACCTGCCTCTCAACCTCTCATCCCATCTAGGTCACCAGCAGGCACTGAGCTGGGCTCCCTATGCTATACAGCAGGCTCCCACTAGCTATT
This sequence comes from Redunca redunca, assembly GCA_006410935.1. Classification (NCBI taxonomy): domain Eukaryota; kingdom Metazoa; phylum Chordata; class Mammalia; order Artiodactyla; family Bovidae; genus Redunca; species Redunca redunca. The sequence continues at coordinate 6,899 of SJYQ01095210.1, forward strand.
TGTTTTACACAGAGAAGTGCACATTTTTTGAGTAATTGCCAAATTGTTTTCCTCGGTGGCAGCACCATTTTCATTCCCACTCACACTGTTCGAGGGTTCTAATCTCTCCATATCCTTGTGGACACTCTCTTTTATTACAGCCATCCTGTAGGTGTGAGTGCTGTCTCACTGTTCTATTTCCCTGATGACTAATGATGTTGGGCATCTTTTCAGGTGCTTATTAGCCAACTGTACATTTTTTTCAGAGAAATACCTATTCAGATCCTTTACCCATTTTTAATTGGGTTGACTTTTTACTGTTGTGAGAGCTCTTTATATATTCTGGATACTAGATACTTATCAGTTGTGTGGTTTGCAAAACTTTCCCCTCATTCTGTGGATATCTTTGCACTTTCTTGATAGTGTTCTTTGATGTACAAATGTACACATTTTGATGAAGTTCAATCTCTCAGTTTTTTTCTTTTGTTACTTCTGTTTTGGGTGTCATATATCATATCTAAGAATTCATTGCCAAATACACGGTCATAGAGATTTACCAAATGTCTTATTTAAGAGTTTTATAGTCTTATTGTTCAGTTACTCGGTCATGTTCAACTCTTGGCGACCCCATGGACTGCAGCACGCCAGACTTCCCTGTCCTTCACCATCTCCTGGAGCTGGCTCAAACTCATGTCCATTGAGTCGGTGATGCCATCCAACCATTTATAGCCTTAGCTCTTATATTTAGGTCTTTGATCCATTTTGAGTTAATTTTTATAAATGATGTAAGAGTCAACCTTCATTTATTTTTCATGTGAATATCCAGCTGTTCCAGTATCTGAGCTCTCAGTTTTGTTGGTCTATATGTCTCTCCTTATGCTAGTATCACATTATTTTGCAGTGACTGCTTTAGCTTTGGGTAACTTTTTAAACTGGAAAGTGTGAGTTATTCTGTTTTATTCTTTTTCCAAATTGTTTCGGCTGTCCTGAGTCCCTTGCAATTCCATAAGAATTTCAGGATCAGCTTTTCCATCTGTGGAAGAGCCCATTGAGATTTTAAAAGGGATTGCATTCAATCTGCAGAATACTTTGGAAAATATTGCCCTTTTAACAATATTAGTCTTCCAGTCTACAAACACAGGGTGTATTTCCATTTATTTAAGTCTTCTTAACTTTCTTTCAACAATGTTGTATAGTTTTTAATGTTTACATCTTTTATTTCCTTGGTTAAATTTATTCTTAACCATTTTATTATTCTAATGGTACTGTAAATGGAATTGTCTTAATTTCATTTTTGAATTGTTTACTGCCTGTGTATACAGATATAACTGATTTTTTTCATGTGTTGATTTTTTATCCTACAACTGTGCTGAATTTATATATTTGCACTAATTGTGGCTCTTTTATGATATTCTAAGTATATGATCATGCTTTCTGCACACAGAAGTAATTTTACTTCTCTCTTTCCAACTTGGGATGCCTTTTATTTCTTTTTGTCTAGTTACTCTAGATAGAACTTCCAATACAGTGTTGAATAGAAATGATGAAAATGGCATCCTCATCTTGTTCCTGATCTAGGGGAAAGCTTTGTCTTTTACCACTGAGGATAATGTTAAGTGTGAGTTTTTCATAAATGTCCTTTATAAGGTTGAGGAAATTCCCTTCTATTCCAATTTTGTTGGATACTTTTATCATGAAAGGGTGCTGGATTTTGTCATATGCTTCTCCCATGAGAATCAAGAGAGTCATGTGGATTTTTTTCTTTCATTCTATTAATGTGGTTGATTGATTTTCATATGTTAAACCAACCGTGCATTCCTGGAATAAATCTCACTTGATCATGGTACATAACCTTTTTAGTGTGCTGTTGGATTCAGATTGCTGGCATTGGGTTGAGGATGTTTGTCCTCAAATTTAACTTTAAGAGGTGACTGAGCATCTTGTTTCTGGGAGAAGGAAATGGCAACCCACTCCAGTATTCTTGCCTGGAGAATCCCAGGGACAGAGGAGCCTGGTGGGCTGCCATCTATGGGGTCACGGAGAGTCGGACACAACTAAAGCGACTTAGCAGCAGCAGCAGCAGCAGAGCATCTTATTTAGGGAACAGAAGTCAGACATACCTCATAAGAATCCCAACTCTGCCATTCACTTGTTACAATGGGCAGGTTGACCGAACCTCAGTTTCTTTATCTGTACAATAGGTTCACAAGGTTGTCCACCTCCTGGCACTCTTGTGAGGATTCTGTAGAAGGGTGCAAACCAGAGCTCAACCCAGGGCTACACAAGATTTTTGCTGACACATATGTGGGCTTCCCTGTGCCTGGCTTTGTGCCACATGCCCTGCATAGATTCATTCACCTTTCTTGCAATGACCTGATGAAGCAGTGCTATCACAGCCCTCAGTTTACAGATGCGGAGCCTTGGATACTGGAAGTGATTTTCTTGAGGTCACACAGCTGAGAAATGAGAAGCCAGCATCAATCTCAGGCTCTCTGGCCTTTGTTGTTGTTCAGTTGCTCAGTCATGTCCAATTCTTTGCCACCCCATGAACTGCAGCACACCAGGCTTCCCTGTCCTTCACCATCTCCTGGAGTTTGCTCAAACTCATGTCCATTTGAGTCAGTGATGCTGTCTCTGGCTTTGGAGCCTCTCAAGTAGGCAAACTTGAAAGATTTGTAAAGTCAGCAGTCACTTGTACACCCCTCTACCCAGATCCAGCGATTAACATTTGCCTGGGCTTATATCACTTACCTACACATCTTATTTTTTGATGCATTTCAAAGTTGCAGACATCAGAATACTTCCCCAAACACTTCAGCTTGCATACCAGTAAGCAGAATTCATATTTGTTTCCAGCCTTCTTTTTTGGCCTCAAGTTGCGGCCCATGGGATCTTAGTTCCCTGGCCAGGGTTTGAACCTATGCCCGCTGCAGTGGAAGCATGGAACCACTGGACCCTCCAGCTCTTCTTTTGAAGTGAAATTCATGCTGCCAACAAACCTTAAGTATACATTTATCGAGTTTTGACAACTGTGTACACTGTGTAACGAAACTGTGTGACATCAAGATCTAGAGCATTGCCACCAACCCAGACTGGTCCCCTCGTGCTCAATCAGTCCCCATCCCCACTCTATAAGAAACAACCACTGTTGTGATGTTTTTCCATCAAAGACTAGTTTTGCCCATTCTGTAAGTTCACATAGCCATACAGTTATTACGCTCTTGTCTGCGGCTTTTGTCCCTCGTCGTGCAGTTGTGCACGGAGGCCCAAGAGAGGTCACCCAGCTGCTGGAACCTGGGGCTGCCTGCGTCCGGTCTGCAGCACAGAGAGTCGCTAAGGCCAACTCCACCTCTTCCCCCAGGGCGAGAGGCTGAGCCACGCGGTGGGCTGTGCTTTTGCGGCCTGCCTGGAGCGGAAACAACGGCGGGAGAAGGAATGCGGGGTCACGGCTGCCTTCGACGCCAGCCGCACCAGCTTCGCCCGCGAGGGCTCCTTCCGCCTGTCTGGGGGCGGGCGGCCGGCGGAGCGAGAGGCCCAGGACAAAAAGAAAGGTGGGTGCTGCCCGGCGGGCGGGGCGGGGCATCGGATGGGCCGGGGGTGTGGCTAAGGGATCCGGTTTGAGCGAGGAGAGCAGAGGTACAGGGGCACTACAGTTTACAAAGCAGAAAAGAAAACACAAAACCCAAAACAAGGCACACAGCACCCCCCCCAAAAAAAAGCAAGGCATCGACCACGAAGTCTGGTTACAGTTTCTACAGCGTACTTGGGTTTAAGGAGTCCTTTGGGCAATATTCTACCGGCCACAAACCCTGGCAAAGCTCACCGAGCGCTTTATTATCTGCTAACCCAAGGAGGTTCCCAGGCTTTTCAAACTGTGTATCCACCCTGTTAATGGGTTGTCGAAGTCGAATTGCTGGGTTGTGGTTGGCATTTTAAGAAATAAAATAGAAAACGACAGGAAAATATCAGCGTAAGGGAATGTAGTAAGGGTAAATGTAGTTATGTACTTTTATGTCAGTGGGTCTCTGTGCGTGGTGGGGGAGGGGGACGGGTTACCAGGTAACAAGTATTTCTTACTGTGGATTGCTGTCATGAACGCTGGAAAAATACCTGGCAAGCTCTAACTTTCTAGGTCAAAGGCAAACAGTTTGTAAGTTCTCAAACTGTTTTTTAAATATTTGAGTGTATTATGTGTTGGGTCAAAACATAATTTTTAATTTTTTTTTACTGTGGATTTTAGTTTTTAAATTTTTGGAAAACACTGCTTAGAATTTACAAAGAATTTACCATTGGATTCAGGATAAAAAGACTGAAGAGACTTGACAGATATTATTAATAAAAAATGCAATGTTCGATCGTGTATTGGATCCTGGATATTATGAATATATGTATTCAATGTTCAATTCAATATATATATTTTTAATATATATATGTTGAAATGTATATTAATATCCATAAAGAATGAGTAGAAATTGGAATATGGACTGTAGATTACCTAATGGTATCATATCCATGTTTAATTCCCCAAGTGAGAAATTATACTGTGATAAAATTCTTTACAAATTATCTATTTTACGTATAGTAGTATGTATCTGTTAGTCTCAAACTCCTAATTTATCCCCCCTCCCACTTCCCCTTTGGTAACCATGGGCTTGTTTTCTGTGTCTGTGAGTCTATTTTGATGTCTGTTTGTTTGTTTGTTTTCCTAATTTTATTTATTTAGTTTTGGCTGTGCTGTCTTCTTTGTCGAGGGGGCTTTTCTCTAGGTGCAGCAATTGGGGCTTCTCACTGCAGGGGCTTCTCTTGTTGCAGAGTCCAGGCTCTAGAGCTTGAGGGCTTCCGTGGTTGCAGCAAGTGGGCTCAGTAGTTTCCGCTCCTGGACTCTAGAGCACAGGCTCAGTAGTTGTGGTACATGGACTTAGTTGCTCTGTGGCATGTGGGATCTTCCCAGATCAGGGATGGAAACTGTGTCTCCTGCATTGGCAGGCAGATTCACTGAGCCACAGAGGAAGTCCTATTTCTGTTTTGTGAATAAGTTCATTTGTATCATTTTTTTAGATCCCACATATAAATGACATCTTTGATATTTGTCTTTCTCTGTCTGACTTGCCTCACTTAATATGATCATCTCTAAGGCCATTCATGTTGCTGTAAATGGCATTATTTCATTCCTTTTTATGGCTGAGTAATATTCCATTGTAAATATATATATATATATACACACACCATATAATCTTTATCCATTCATCTGTCAGTGGACATTTACGTTATTTCCATGTCTTGGTTATTGCGTGCAACTTAAATGTTACAGAAAGACAATTATGGAAAGAGAGACAGCTCGAATACCAAAACAAGTTAACACTGGGGAACATTGGTTAAGAGAAACTGTGTGCTCTGTGTTCCATTTTTACATCTTTTCTGTAAGCTTAAAACATTTCTAGCTAAAAAGTTAGGAAAACAAGTTTTTATCACTTGCTATAATATTCAGGTTTACAATGTCTATTTTTCTTGGTAATTTATGGGACCACTTACAAACCTCTTGACAAATTTAAAGATTTCTTCACAGCTTACAAAATATTTTCTGTTTACATCATCTATCAGAATTTGTAAAGAACTTTATCTGTGGCAAAACAGATTACAAAGTATAGTTAACAGAGGGCCTGAATATATGATATTTTATTGTTTGCAAAAGAACACACTGAGTGGGTAAGTTTACTATTTATATAGGATATTCGAATTCACCAAGAATGTCATTTGTTTTAGAGTTTGCAATGGATTTTGCTGTTTCCATCCAAAGGATATTATAATTTGCAGGTAGAAAGCATTTTAGAGTTTGCACTGCAAAAATGAGAGTTTACAAAGTGTGGTATATGATTTGCTGAACACATCATGGGGTTTTGCCCAATGATTCACAGTCTGGAGGCACCAAATGTCTATAAAAGAGCTCTCTTCATTTTAGGAGATAGGGAACAGTGCCCTTTCCACAAAGTTGTTTACCAAGCTTTTGTGGGATTCCAGAGCAATTGAACGTTCACTGTCTCAACCGAGGCTCTCAGGAGGCCTGGGGAGGCAGCAGGGAGATGTTTTTTCCAGGTTCAGTTGGGGAACCTGCAACCCAGAGATAGGAGGAGACTTTCTGAGGCCCCAGGTGGTGGGGGCAGAAGTGGTTTAGTGGTTCTAACCCATCCCAGCCTGGTTCCACTCCCCCCAGCCTGACCTGGAGAAGGAAATGGCAACCCACTCCAGTATTCTTGCCTAGAGAATCCCATTGACAGAGGAGCCTGGTGGGTTGCCGTCTATGGGGTCTCACAGAGTTAGACACAACTGAAGCGACTTAGCAGGCATGCATGCATGCATTGGAGAAGGAAATGGCAACCCACTCCAGTATTCTTGCCTGGAGAATCCCATGGACAGAGAAGCCTGGTAGGCTGCCATCTATGGGGT
>SJYQ01095213.1:0-15477 GCA_006410935.1 Redunca redunca
TACTATCATAGAGCTTCTAATCTAGAGTAGGGGAAATAAATTGTCATTCAATTAATACAGTGTCAGATAATCATATGCTGGAGTAAAAAGTATGAAAAGCAGATGGAGAGGCTAAAGTGGGGTGCTGTCTTACATAAGGTGGTCAGGTGGGCCTCTGAGAAGGTGATAATGAACAGGCCTAAATGAAGTTAGCAGGTGAACTATGTGAATATTTGGGAAGGGAACAGCAAGTGCAAAGGCCTCAGACAGAAACAGTCTTGCCTGTTTTATGAGAAGCAAGGGCTTTGTCTTACAGTCAGTGAGGGTGAGAGTGGTAGGAAATGAGGTCAGAGGTAGTTAGGGCTTTTTAATAGTATCTAGGAGGCCATGGTGCCATCTTTGGATTTTATTCTAAGTGTAAAGGGATTTCATTTGAGATGACTTGATCTGATTTACATTTACATAAATATTCCAGCTTTTGTGTATTTGTATGATTATTATTTTCTACTCTTGCTTTGTTCATTGCAACTGTGTTTCAGTCACTCAGTTGTGTCTGACTGCGGACACCATGGATGGCAGCATGCCAGGCTTCCGTGTCCTTGACCATCTCCTGGAGCTTGATCAGAGTCATGTCCATTGAGTCAGTGATGCCATCCAACCATCTCATCCTCTGTCATCCCATTCTCTGTCATCCCATTTTCCTCCTGCCTTCAATCTTTCCCAGCATCAGGGTCTTTTCTAATGAGTTGGCTCTTCGCATCAGGATGTCAGAGTACTGGAGTTTCAACTTTGGCTTCAGTCCCTCCAATGAATAGTCAAGGTTGATTTCTTTTAGGATTGACTAGTTTGATCTTGCAGTGTAAGGGACTCTCAAGAGTCTTCTCCAATACACAGTTCAAAAGCAGCAATTCTTCAGCACTCAGCCTTCTTTATGGTCCAACCCTCACACCCATACATGACCTCTGGAAAAACCATAGCTTTGACTAGATGGGCCTTTGTTGGCAAAGTAATGTCTCTGCTTTTTAATATGCTAAGTTAGTCATAACTTTTCTTCCAAGGAGCAAGTATCTTTTAATGTCATGACTGTAGTCATCATCTGCAGTGATTTTTGAGCCCAGAAAAATAAATTCTGTCACTATTTGCAATGCTTTCCCATCTGTTTGCCAAGGAGTAATGGGACTGGATGCCATGATCTTAGTTTTCTTGATGTTGAGTTTTAAACCGGCTTTTTTACTCTCCACTTTCACTTTCATCAAGAGACTCTTTAGTTCCTCTTCGCTTTTTGCCATAAGTGTGGTGTCATCTGCATTGCTGGTGTTACTGATATTTCTCCCAGCAATCTTGACTCCAGCTTATGCTGCATCTAGCTCTACCTTTTGCATGATATACTCTGCCTGTAAGTTAAATAAGCAGGGTGACAGTAGACATACTCCTTTCCCAATTTGGAACCAGTCTGTTATACCATGTCCGGTTCTAACTATTGCTTCTTGACTTGCATACAGGTTTCTCAGGAGGCAGATAAGGTGGTCAGGTACTTTCATCTCTTTAAGAATTTTCCACACTTTGTTGTAATCTGCACAAAAGCTTTATTGTAGCCAGTGAAGCAGAAGTAGATATTTTTCTGGAATTCTCTAGCTTTTTCTATGATCCACCAGATGTTGGCAATTTGATCTCTGGTTCCTCTGCCTTTTTTAAGTCCAACTTGAACATCTGGGAGTTCTCAGTTCACATACTGTTGAAGCCTAGCTTGGAGAATTTTGAGCATTACTTTGTTAGCATGTTAAATGAGTGCAATTGTGCAGTAGTTTGAACATTCTTTGGCATTGCCTTTCTTTGGGATTGGAATGAAAACTGACCTTTTCTAGTCCTGTGGCCACTGCTGAGTTTTCCTAATTTGCTGGCATATTGAGTGCAGCACTTTCACAGCATCATCTTTCAGGATTTGAAATAGCTCAACTGGAATTCCATCACCTCCACTAGCTTTNAGGGATGCTTTCTAAGGCCCACTTGACTTCACATTCCAAGATGTCTGGCCCTAGGTGAGTGATCACACCATCGTAATTATCTTGGTCGTGAAGATCTTTTTTGTACAGTTCTTCTGTATATTCTTGCCCCCTCTTCTTAATATCTTCTGCTTCTGTTAGGTCCATACCATTTCTGTCCTTTATCGAGCCCATCTTTGCGTGAAATGTTCCTTTGGTATCTCTTAATTTTCTTGAAAAGATCTCTAGTCTTTTCCATTCTGTTCTTTTCCTCTATTTCTTTGCATTGATCACTGAGGAAGGCTTTCTTATCTCTCCTTGCTCTTCTTTAGAACTCTTCATTCAGATGCTTGTATCTTTCCTTTTCTCCTTTGCTTTTTCACTTCTCTTCTTTTCACAGCTATTTGTAAGGCCTCCCCAGACAGCCATTTTGCTTTTTTTGCATTTCTTTTTCATGGGGATGGTCTTGATCCCTGTCTCCTGTACAATGTCATGAACCTCAGTCCGTAGTTCATCAGGCACTCTATCTATCAAATCTAGGCCCTTAAATCTATTTCTCACTTCCACGGTATAATCATAAGGGATTTGATTTAGGTCATTCCTGAATGGTCTAGTGGTTTTCCCTACTTTCTTCAATTTGAGTCTGAATTTGGCAATAAGGAGTTCATGATCTGAACCACAGTCAGCTCCCAGTCTTGTTTTTGCTGACTGTATAGAGCGTCTCCATCTTTGGCTGCAAAGAATATAATCAGTCTGATTTCAGTGTTGACTGACCATCTGGTGATGTACATGTGGAGAGTCTTCTCTTGTGTTGTTGGAAGAGGGTGTTTGCTATGACCAGTGCATTTTCTTGGCAAAACTCTATTAGGCTTTACCCTGCTTCATTCCACATTCCAAGGCCAAATTTGCCTGTTTCTCCAGGTGTTTCTTGACTTCCTACTTTTGTATTCCAGTCCCCTATAATGAAAAGGACATCTTATTTTGGGTGTTAGTTCTAAAAGATCTTGTAGGTCTTCATAGAACCGTTCAACTTCAGCTTCTTCAGCATTACTGGTTGGGGCATAGACTTGGATTACTGTGATATTGAATGGTTTGCCTTGGAAACGAACAGAGATCATTCTGTCTTTCTTGAGATTGCATCTAAGTACTGCATTTCAGGCTCTTTTGTTGACCATGATGGCTACTCCATTTCTTCTAAGGGATTCCTGCCCACAGTGGTAGATATAATGGTCATCTGAGTTAAATTCACCCATTCCAGTCCATTTTAGTTCGCTGATTCCTAGAATGTCAATGTTCATTCTTGCCATCTCCTGTTTGACTACTTCCAATATGCCTTTATTCATGGACCTGACATTCCAGGTTCCTGTGCAATGTTGCTTTTTACAGCATTGGACCTTACTTCTATCACCAGTCACATTCACAACTGGGTATTGTTTTTGCTTTGGCTCCATCCCTTCATTCTTTCTGGAGTTATTTCTCCACTGATCTCCAGGAGCATATTGGGTACCTACCAACCTGAGGAGTTCCTCTTTCAGTATCCTATCATTTTGCCTTTTCATACTGTTTATGGGGTTCTCGAGGCAAGAATACTGAAGTGGTTTGCCATTCCCTTCTCCAGTGGACCACATTCTGTCAGACCTCTCCGCCATGACCTGCCCATCTTGAGTGGCCCCACATGGCATGGCTTAGTTTCATTGACTTAGACAAGGCTGTGGTCTGTGTGATTAGATTGACTAGTTTTCTGTGATTATGGTTTGTGTGTTTGCCCTCTGATGCCTCTTACTCTGATGCCAACACCTACCGTCTTACTTGAGTTTCTCTTACTTGGATGTGGGGTATCTCTTCACGGCTCTTCCAGCAAAGCGCAGCCGCTGCCCCTTACCTTGGACGAGGGGTATCTCCTCACAGCCGCCTCTCCTGACCAGGAACGTGGAGTAGCTCCTCTTGGCCCTCCAGCCCGCGCAGCCACTGCTCCTTGGACGTGGGGGCACCGTCTACCTGAGTGCTAAATTTCACTCCCAAAGTGAAAGGAAAGAAAGCTGTTGTGGTATAAGCCATGTTGCCTGCACAATTTAGACACAGTAGACAGATTTATCATTTTGGAGAATGTTGGAAGTCTACTTGAAATCCAAGTTCCAAAGTGCCAACCAAATATGGGAAAACTGCTTGGAAATGGAAAGCACAATAAAATAATTACATGAACAAACAAAAGTACCTGTTAGAGTTGGTATAGTTGGCAACACTTAAAATTGGCAATTAGTATTTTTAAAAAGCTGCATAGCTTAAAAGATACATAGCTGCAAGATGATTCTTTGTTGATTAATTTTTAGCAGTTTTATTTAAGAGGGCACAATAGATTTAATAAATTGCAATTCAGTAGACATTCCTAGATTTAATTAATAAAATGTAATTATGCACTTGATTTACTCTTTGGACAGTGTCCTGATACTGTTACAACTATAATTTTAAAATACTAACATACCTTTCTTATATAGAAGTCTATTTTGCACTCTTGAGGGAAAAAATAGAAGAATTGGATCATGGTATCCATTCAGAGAATGTTTTACTGCTTGATTACATTTTTTGGTTTCATCTATTTATAAGAAGTAAATTTTGTGGTATTCAGTTTAAGAATAGATGAGTGCAGAAATACCATGTTGGGAAAAATAGAGATCCCAATCAAAAAGAAACACAACTAGCTGCACAGCTCTGAGAATTTAATATTAAATCAACTTTGGGGGCTTCCCTGGTGGTTCAGTGTTTAAGAATTTGCCTGCCAATGCAGGAGATATGGGTTCGATCCGTAATCTGGTAAGATCCTAGATGCCTCAGAGCAGCTAAATCTCTGTACTACAACTGTTGAGCCCTCAGGCCACAACTATTGAAGCCCAAACGCCCTAGAGCTTGTAGCTGTGCAAGAGAAGCCACTGCAGTAAGTCCATGCAGCACAACTAGAGAAAAGCCCGCACACAATGAAAGGGTCAGTTATACTTCAAACCGTTTATTGATACAGTCTCTATGGTATGTTCAGAGATAAGGCAGTCGTGTTATAGTGTCTGTCTCCTGCAGTTCTTCAAGGCACTCGCCACATTCCCAACATTCACTTTACTCAGTACATCCTTAGATTCTCAGTTTACATATAGAAGGATATTACTCAGGACTGTGAAGCATGGGGCAAGCGTATGTGGGCAGGGGCTTGAAGCCTCATCTCTGAGTGTGCCACCCTTCCCAGTCCCATGTATTCACTGGCCCAGAAGCTCCAAACTTAATTTTCTTTGGAGGCCTCCTATTATGTTTTGACTTTTTTAAAGTCTGATTTTTCATATTAACATCTTTATGTTTGAACTCTTTCCTTTTTGGAATAATTGTGATTTTAGAGTATGTAATTTCTGCCAATATCCCCCTTCTTAAACAGTCTTCGCTTTAAGAAGAATTTGGTGTAAAAATTAAATAATATATATACTGAGTGTGTTTCTATATGCATAACATTAATCAATTAATGCATAAATCATGCTTAACCTTTGGGGAATGATACATGAGGTAAGGCTTTTACTTTTCATTTTATATCTTTTGGGGGGAGCACTGTTTGAATAATTTATAATATACATAGTTTTTTGGAATCAGAACTAAATTATTCATGATATTAGATTTGGTAGTGATTTATTGGATATGACACCAAATGCTCAAGCAACAGAAGAAAAAAAAAGGTAAACTGGACTTCATCAAAGTTAAGTTTGTGCATCAAAAGACTGTCACCAGAGGGAAAGTCAATACATAGTGAATTAGAAAAACTCAGTTTCCCCCCTGTGTATATCTCCTGTGTGTCTCCTTTGCTACTCACACAAAACAATTCACTTCTTGTCACCAAACATGTGGAGGTTTTTCCCACACCAAGTAATTCTCTGCCACACCAGCTGCATGTCTTACAGTTAGCTCAGTTCTCACACTATCTACCTGGGGATAGTGTTGGATCCCACAGGTTAAGGGCTCAGTCCTGCAAGACTGCACCCACCCTACTTTGGATGCCAGTTACAAGCAGTAGGTTCCCAGGTTAACCCACAACTTCTGTCCCATTTGGCTACAAATCAGAGGTTCCCATAACTCTCTACTCAAGAATCAATTAATTTTTTTGAGAAGCTCATAGAACTCAGGGAAATGCAGTAACCAGTTTATTAAAGGCTATGATAAAGGATACAGATGAAGAGACACATAGAGTGAGGTCCCAGAGGGTCTCAAGCACAAGAGATTCTGTCCTCACAGAGCTGGTGTGTGCTGCCTTCCTAGTCTGGGTATGTTTGCCAACCTGGAACCTCTCTGAATCTCATACTATTGGAATTTTATGGAGGCTTAGTCAAATAGGCATGATCAATTAACTCCATTTCCAGCCCCTCTGCCCTCTTTGGAGAAGTGAGGAGTTGGATGGTGACCAATCCCAATCTAGGACTATTGTCTCCCTCACTCCTCACTACTGCTTTCAGATCATTATTTATTCACATTTTTGTGAAAGCCCAAGCTTCTTTGAGGCTCATATTCTTAAAGGATAATGTCATCCTCTGTCTGGCTGCATTATTGTTATTTCATGGAAGACATGTTTGCTTGTAGTGGATGCTATAGGCTGTCCAGATTCCTTTCTCTCTCCCTTCATAACTAGAGCTGTTGGGAGTTCTTTTGGTGACAGCTCTATGGGTATTGCTTGTAGTTAAAAGAGAGCTGCATCTTCCAAGGTCCTGCCCTTTGCTTGAGGAAACTCACATCCAAAGTCATGTTGATTTGGGAGTATAAAGGCCCAACTCCTGGCCCCAGTTTAGAACAACTCTAAAAGGCCATCCTATCTCCAGAGTTCCCTATATAATTGAGGTCTTTGTTGCAACTGGGTGGTAGTTCAACTCCTCCTGTCCAGTTCTGATTCCTTCTTCCAATTTCCATCTCAGCGCCTGCTTCATAGGGAACCCAACCTGTGATCCAAGAAAGCAGACTCTAAAATGGGATTTTTCAGATCTGGATCACCTGCAGTCTGGCTAGTAATGAGGACCCTCTCACTGGTGATAGGTAAAGCACTAATAGCTCCTGTTGAGATATTGGGAGATAGACACTGAAAGGCTGAGGTTAGTCACTAAGAAAAGGTTAAGTGTTAAGGCTGTAGGGCATCATTTTTTGGTAGTATATAAAGAGAGTGTCATTGTCTCTGTCTCCAGCCAGAGAGCCAAAAAGGCTGATGTCAGGTCCAGGACTAAATAAGAATAGCAGAGCTCTAAAAGTGGATAAAGCACTCAGTCTCAACATGTATTTTATACAAGGTGAGGGCCCTAATTGGGAAGGATTTCAGTCCTAAGGAACTGATCCAGGATGTCTGGGTCAGTGCACTCACGAGACTTGAAATCCTATATTCCCCTGAATCCTTTGGGCCTATGGAAGTGGTTTAGTCCTGTAAAAAAGCTAGTGCTCCCTCGTTGCTTGAGGAAGATACAAAAACTGTTGACTTATTAGAAGTCAGGTGCTACCCTCAGAAACTTTCCTTGCTAGACAACACACCGATAACTGGGTTAAGTCATATATCACCTGACCAAGGAAATGCTGAGCCTGCTATGGGAGGAAAGGGACACCTGAAAGAATCAAAGGACCTAGTCAGTATATACCACCAGGAGGTGGAAGATGACATAAAGAACTAAATTCTGAGGGGTCTTAGATCAAGGGGTGGGGCTGGGTAGCAGAATGTAAAGGATAGGGGGGATTTACCACAGATCGTGACTGCAGCCATGAAATTAAAAGACACTTGCTCCTTGGGAAAAAAGCTATGACCAACCTAGACAGCATATTAAAAAGCAGAGACATTACTTTGCAACAAAGGTCCGTCTAGTCAAAGCTATGGTTTTTCCAGTAGTTATATATGGATGTGAGAGTTGAACTATAAAGAAAGCTGAGTGCCAAAGAATTGATGCTTTTGAATTGTGGTATTGGAGAAGACTCTTGAGAGTCCCTTGGACTGCAAGGAGATCCAGCCAGTCTATCCTAAAGGAAATCAGTCCTTAATATTCATTGGAAGGACTGATGCTGCAGCTGAAACTCCAATACTTTGGCAGCTGATGCGAAGAACTGACTCATTGGAAAAGACCCTGATTCTGGGAAGGACTGAAAGTGGGAGGAGAAGGGGACGACAGAGGATGAGATGGTTGGATGGCATCACTGACTTGATGGACATGAGTTTGAGCAAGCTCTAGGAGATGGTGATGGACGGGGAAGCCTGGCGTGCTGCAGTCCATGGAGTCGCAAAGAGTTGGACATGATTGAGTGACTGAACTGAACTGATTGATAGGGGAGCACTATCCCATAATATGGAATATCCCGACTAGGATCTGGGGAGGCAGTGCTAACATTCTACTAGGATCGCTCACATTAAATGGTATAGAAATGGCAGAACTACTGTGAAGCATGGTGGAAGAAGGGGTCAGAAGGCTCAGAGAAGTGAGTATGCTGGAGTAGATATTCTACACTAAGCCCAGAAAACTATGCTCCAGAAGAGGTCTATGCTCCATAGGAAGGCTCAGAGGACACTCTTCCCTAAAGCAATAAGGAATGTGAAAGGGGCACCAGCATCACTGGAAAGGACTGAGGTGAAGTGAGTGAAGTACTTGACTCAGGTTCAAAATGTAAGGGGGTGCCAAAAAGCTCAGTAACTAAGATAAATAATATTTTAATGATATTTAAATATTAGTGCAAAAAAATCCAAGATGAACAAGATGTCAGATTTTTAAATAAAGACAGGATCAATACTACTGATTTTTCCTTTTGCTTCAGGCTCCAGTATGGTTCAACACAGCCCTGTTACTCATGATGACTGTTCCTTACAGGTCTTAGATGATGGTAGCAGAAAAAGTGACATAGCTGACTTCCATGTGAGCAATGGCGATGATAGGACCCCAAAAAGAGGGCAAGTGGTGATGTTTAACCCTCAGAGGCAAGGTGTGTCAATTATAGTTAGCACAAGGTTGAAATGGCTGCATGGGGGCTCCTGACCTGTGAAAAGATACAGAGACAGTTAATCCAATAGGCTGTCCTTAGGCAAGATTGATGGGCAGCCTACAAGAATGTTGCTTACTCTATACAACCAAGAGAAATCAAGGGTGGATTTCTTCAGGAGGCTGAAGGCGACTATTCCAGTACATTTTTTAAAAAATTGATCCTTTAAGTTTCTGTACATGAGCTAGCTTTCAGATGTAGAACTCTAATTTCAGACTATTTGATTGAAACAGATCCCCAGGAAGTAGGACAATGTAACACCATGGTAAATATGTGCTAAAGAATCCCCTAGTACTTCTTCAAAGACCCCTATCATTTGCTCTGGTAAGCGTACATTGGGGAAAGTAGAATAACCAAATGTTTTGAGTCCTGTGGACAATACAAGTTGAGACTGATACCCAAATTGTCATAATGGTCCCTGTTAGAATGGAAATCTAGGGTCAAAAGTGGAGTCTGGGCCCAGGTCTGGCTCATGGTGCCAAGTATCATTTCCCAGGTTCCCAAATGTTTCATTGGAATGGATATAGTTAGAAGTTGGCTAAACCCTCATATTGGTTGCTTGGCCTGTGGAATAAGAACATAGTGGGGAAGGCTAATGAACACTCTGCCAAGATAGCAGATAAGAAACATTTTCATAGTCTAGGAAGTATGGCAGAGATTAGTACCTTAAAGACCTGAAGAATGCAAAGGATGTGGTCCCCATTGTATCTAAATTGGAGTTTGGCCCTTCAAAAGGCTGCACAGACCCTGGAGGATGACAGTGAATTATCACACATTAAACCAAGAAATAGCCCCAGTTGCAATTGCTGTGCCAGCTGTAGCTACAGCAGATTACCATGACCTCAAGTACATGGTAAGCAGGTACTGATTTGAGGAAAAGAGTTGTTTTCCGTTACTAACAAGGATTTAAAACACTTTCTTGAGCTGCACAAGTGTATATATTTTAAGTTTGACTCCTGGATTGTGTTACTTCTTCCATTATATGGTCTCTCATAATAACTATCATAATACATATAGTCTTAAAGAACCCAGACAGCAGAAAGTCATATCCGTTCATCATATGCATGGGTATTGTGTTAATCTTGTCAATCAGACTAAATGACCACAAAATGGTAGGTATATTAGAGGCTTTGGAAAAACATATATATTCCAGAGGGTAGGAGATAAACCCACTGAAAATTAAGATCTGCTTTGTTAGTTATAGTGCAGGATTTCCCAGTGGTGGCACTGTTGACATGCTGGGTCAGAAAATTCTGTTGTGAGGAGCCTTCCTGTGGAACATAGGACTCTGAGCAGTACCATGTGCTCTAGACGCCAGTAATTGCTCACTTTAACTTGCTTTAGGTGTCCCAGTCCAGTTCAGGGAGAAAGACACATAGAAAAAATTAAAATACATAGTAGCTTGAGTAGTTATAGATGTTTCTGGTATTTTAGAAACACAGCAGTATCAAAGCATGCCATCTATATTTCACTCCTCGGGTGAGATTTCCTGGGTGTAGTGACACTGGGTCAGTGTCAGGTGGAGAGGACCTTCTAGTAAAAGAGTATTAAGTTGGGACAACCAAAAATATCTCTAGACATTGCAAAATATCCCTGGGAGACACAAGCACTCCCATTTGAGAACCACTGTTTTAGGGGTGTAGTGGCCTAAGGCATGCCTGGACACCCCCTCCAAAGTAAAGGACACGCTATTGCATCTTGTACCTCCCTCCCATCACTAGGAAAGAACACTATGCCTCATAGGTTTCTTTGGGTGACGTAAAAAACTGCCAGCTTTGTACTCTATAGTAACTGTCGTTAAAATTCCCAACATAGCTAGGTTGACTCTAGGTTGACTCTGGTACCTGCCTAAAACAGATTACTTGTCATTGACCCAATGACTGCTATCTGCTGAACATCCCTCACTCTGTTTCACAAACCCTATTTCTCTGGTCCTGATATCCCACCTTCCTCTACCTTCTGCCAGTTTCTTAGTTCAACTAGTGAAAATAGCCATCCTAAACTGAAACATTAATGACAATGTTTCTTGCCCTTGTACGGTGCATCTGTCATTGAGAATCCAGTGGCAAAATTATGTGGCAGGTCTCTGTATTAGTTAGCAAGACAGTTCAGATTCCTTCATTCAGTATTAATTACTGTCAGGTACCACATCTCACACCACTCTTCCCCTGTTACTCCATTCACCAACCTTTCTGGTTTTGGAAACCCCACATTCGCTCTCACCCTGGCACATTGGCATTTGCCACATCTGGAATACCTCTTCCCTCATGTCCTCATTCCCTTATTTCATGTAGGTGTCTGTTCAGATGTCATCCTCCCAGACATCTTGCTTTTTCTGCCTATCCTGTCCTGCCACCCTGCCCACTCCCCTTACTTTGCCTTATTTTTTTTCATAGCGTTTGATAGTACCTGAAATTATACCAACACATACAGTTTTGAGTTTGCTTTTTTTTCTGGCTGTGCTATGAGTCATGTAAGATCTTAGTTCTCCCACCAAGGACTGAACCTGCAGTGGGGGCATGGAAGCCTGGAGTCTTAACCACTGGACCTCCAGGGAAGTCCCCAAATAAAGGTTTTTAATCTCTTTCCCTCAAAAATTCTGATCTCTGTGAGGATCTTATTCAACATTGTATTTCCAGCATCTAAAGTGATGTCTGGTATATGATAGGTCCTTATTGAATATTTATTGATAGGTTTTCAAACATTTTTTCAATAAACGGTGAAATTTACCTTTGTTTATTTTAATTAGGGTTCAACTGGATATACATACCAGTAGGAGATACACATTAAGACATTTATTGGAAGGAATTGGTTTACACAATTGTGGGAATCAACCAATAAACAAGTCCAGAATCTATCAGGCAGGTCATCAGTAAGGGCAGGCTGGAACTCTGGCACAGGCTGAAGTTGCAGTCCACAGGTGGAATTTTCTTAGTGAAGTCTCAGTTCTGCTCTCAGGACCTTTCGACTGATTGAATTAAAACCCACCCAGATTATCTAGGACAATCTACTTTAAGTCAGTTATATCACTTGAGCACATCCACAAGGCCTTCATAGTAACACCTAGATTAGTATTTGTATGAATAACTGGGACTGTAGCTTGGCCAAGTTGACACATTAGAAGATCATCGCAGCATTCTAGGCATCTGGATGCTTCTGAGACACAATCTGCTTAGCTACCTGGGACACCTACTTATGTGTGCTCTGAATCTCGATATTTTAACATTACGAATCAAAGACCGCTCTTGGTTGATGACTTTTAGTTAGAAAAAAAAAGCTAGTTAATGAATTCACACTAATATTAATATATGCTTTTCAGTTCTAGTTAGACCTGGTATAGCTGAAAGGAAGAGAGATCACCCAAGCTAAATGCAAGAAAAGTAGTATCTACAGAATGATTCTTTGGAAGCTTGGAGCTGGGTGTGGTTCTGGATTCAAGGTGGTGATGGGGACTCAAGCAACAGGAATGCGTGATTCTTCAGACAAAGTGACAATTTCCACTGATTTTGTTAACTACTTCAAGTTAAAATTTCCAAGAGAAGGCATCTTCACTTAGCCAATAACTTCCTTTGTTTTTAGACAGAGTGTGCTGTATTCCAGGCCAGGTTCCAGGTAGCCAGGTACTTGCCTCTTCCAGAACAACCCAGTGCTGTTCCCCTGAACAAAGAGTTTGGTCAGGTCAGTTGAAGCTAGAAGGGAAAGTCAGGCATGACAGACACATTGACCAACATATTCAGAACATCATCTTGGGGTTATCTGTTATTTAACTGAGTAATGCCCAAAATTTCAGGAATAAAGCTGTCTAGTTTTGGAAGTTTAGGCATAACTGAAAGGCAGATAAAAGTAGATTTTTTGCCTGGGGTACCTAGAGTCTGATGTACCTTTGATTTAGGAGATTTCTGGAAAGCTCAACATTACATATCAGGATTGTGGTCACTTTGTCCTGTGACAGTCCCTTTACCTCTGAAAAGATGGGCTTGATAAATTGTCACTGCTTTTCAAGCAGCATGGAGCTTCAAGGCCTTTATAGCTTTATCTCCTATGGTAATTTGTGCAGTTACAGCTAGCATTTAACATTCTGAAAAATTATTTCTTATTTGTCTAGAAGGGCTTCCCTGATAGCTCAGTTAAAGAATCTGCCTGCAATGCAGGAGACCCCGGTTTGATTCCTGGGTCAGCAAGATCCGCTGGAAAAGGGATAGGCTACCCACCTCAGTATTCTTGGGCTTCCCTGGTGGCTCAGCTGGTAAAGAATCTGCCTGCAATGTGGGAGACCTGGGTTTGATCCCTAGGTTGGGAAGATCCCTTAGAGAAGAGAAAGACTACCCACTCCAGTATTCTGGCCTAGAGAATTCCATGGACTGTATAGTCTATGGGGTCACAAAGAGTCAGACACGACAGAGCAACTTTCACTTTTGTCTAGAAAAATCATGTATAATTGCTACTTTGCAATATATATATATATTTTAAGACTGATAAGGAATAGATTTTCCTTCTAACTGGATGTCATCACTCTCAATGATTTGGGTTATTAATAGGCAGGGAGGGGCAGAAAAGCCCTTCTGATTAAAAAAAATAATTTTATTATTTTTGGCTGTTCTGAGTGTGCTGCCTGGGTTTTCTTTAGTTGTGGCGAGTGGGGCTACTCTTTGTTGTGGTGCACGGCCTTCTCACTGCAGTGGTTTCTCTTGTGGTGCATGGGCTCTAGGGCACTCGGGCTGCAGTAGTTGCACCAAGTGGGCTCAGTAGTTGCAGCTCCGGGGCTCTGGAGCACAGGCTCAATAGTTGTGGTGCAGGGGCTTAGTTACTTGGTGGCATGTCAGATCTTCCCAGATCAGGGGTTGAACCCCTGTCTCCTGCATTGGCAAGTGGATTCTTTACTGAGCCACCAGCGAAGCCCCCGCCCCCTCCGCAACTCCTGACTTTTGGAATAAAAAATGTGTAGGAAATCCATTTTAACTAATATGTGATTAATATTTATTAATATTGGAAATGGAAAGTAAAGGGTGGCTTAGCTGGTGGCTAAGTGGTAAAGAATCCACCTGCCAATGCAGAAGATGCAAGTTCCATCCCTGGGTCTGGAAGATCCCCTGGACAAGAGAATAGCAACCCACTCCAGTATCCTTGCCTGGGATATCCCATGGACAGAGAAGCCTGGCAGGTTATAGTCCTTGGGGTTGCTAAAAAGTCGAACACAACTTAGCAATTAAACAACAAGTTATTTTAAAAAACTCTTATTTCTTACTGTCTAAAAATTCAAGTTATTGTTTTATAAAAGACAATTCATTTTTAGATGATTAGGAGAAGGGAGTCTCCAATGATCTTTGACCAAGTCTCTCATATCTCACTTCCCAACACATGCCCTTGCCCTACAAAAGTAACTTTTAATACCTAGGAACCTAGAGAAATATGCACATAATACAAAGTGGCCAGCAGGCACAACTTATATCTTGGGAAAGACAGAGGACACGTGATGCCTACTTTACAAATGCTTTTCATTTTTTTCCTGTTAATAAAAATAATACATGCTCATAGCAGAGTATCTGGAAAATACTAAAAATTATTAATATAAAGAAAAAACCACTCAATTCTATCATTCACAAACATTTGCTCTTAACATTTTGGTAAATTTCCTTTTCATATATTTTTTACATGACAGTGATTGTCTTGTATAAATGAGTTTATCTTTTAAAAAATTATAAATCAAGAAATGCAACATCCTTGCTATTATTTTTGTCAACACGGGTGAATTCTTTTATTGGTTATTGATGGACATAACACCACCTTTAATCATTATTTCTCATTCTTTTACTTTAAAATATGCTATTTTTTATATATAAAAGAATATATGTAATCTATGTGTAGGTTATAAGTCATTTAAGGAATATCTATGGACCCTCTGCCAATCCAAGAACTAGAATTTATCAACAATTGACTTAATAATCTGCATGTTCTTCTCTTATCTCATCCCCTTCCTCCTCCAGCTATTGTTCAACTTAAATTAAACTGAAAACTTTAACCCATCAAATTGATTTTTTCATTGATGCTATTAAAATGTCACTTTGGGGGACCTCCCCAGTGGTCCGGTGGCTAAAATTCTGTGCCCCCCAATGCAAGGGGCCCAGGTTCAATCCCTGTTCAGGGAACTAGAGCTCACACAGTCAAAAAAAAAAAAAAAAAAAACCCACCTTACTTTTTTATTACGTAAATTTCTACTAAGTATTTGTATTCTGAGTCTGTCACACAGCAAGGTAAGTTGTTTTGTGATGTCTATAACCTGACCCTTACCTGCCTTACTAGGCTGCTTCTAGTACCAATTTCCCTGTTAAATTCTTATGTTCTTTGGAGTCCAAAGCCAGTGTGACAAGGTTATGCTTGTACAGCTGATGTTTAGGAGAAAAAAAAATTACTGATTTAGGAATGACATTTAGGATTATCAGAAGCATTAGTGTTAGTGCTGACAATCGGGACTTTTCTAAGAACTCGGAAAAGACTGGCA
>SJYQ01095214.1:0-12878 GCA_006410935.1 Redunca redunca
GTGGGGGAAGGCCAGAGAAGGTGGCTGAAGATTCATGAAGGTGGGGGGCGGGGGGGAACCTAAGGGGATGGGCTTCCCAGGTGGCACCAGTGGTAAAGAACCTGCCTGCCAATGCGAGAGATGTAAGAGACATGGATTCGATCCCTGGGTTGGGAAGATCCCCTGGAGGAGGGCATGGCAACCCACTCCAGTATCCTTGCCTGGAGAATCCCATGGACAGAGGAGCCTGGCAGGCTATAGTCCATGGGGTTGCCAAGAGTCAGACATCACCGAAAGGGGATGGCACGGAAGGTGGGCCTGCTCCCGGACTCAGCATCCTCATTCGGGCTTCTCACCCTTCCAGGCTCGGTAGAGGCCCTTCACGAGGTTTTGCAGCTGCCTGCAGCTCTGCGTTCCTGCCAGGCCCTGCGCGCTGCCCTGGCAGTTGATTCCGCCTTCCGGGAAGGCAATGCTGCCCGCCTCTTTCGCCTGCTCCGGACGCTGCCCTACCTTCAGAGCTGCGCTGTGCAGTGCCACGTGGGCCGTGCCCGCCGGGGAGCCCTGGCCCGCCTTGCTCGTGCGCTCAGCACCTCCAAGGGCCAGACCTTGCCCCTGGGCTTCATGGTCCACCTGCTGGCCCTGGATGGGCCCAAGGAGGCACGGGACCTGTGCCAGGCCCACGGACTACCCTTAGATGGACAGGAGAGAGTGGTGTTCCTGAGGGGTCGTTACACTGAGGAGGGGCTGCCACCTGCCGGGACCTGCCAGATACTGGTGGGGAACAAACTTGGAGGGCGCACTCTGGAAGACGTGGTCATGGCAGAGGAGGAAGATGAGGCTGTGGACAGACCCATGACCGAGGTATGAAGAGGACTGTGTGGTCTCCCAGAGCCCCGAGACTGGGGCTGGAGCACTCAAATTTCTCTTCTCATGATTCCCGCAAGATACAAGGAACAACAGCTCGGCTTGATTTATTTGGGGAGGGCAGGGAGGAGTTGAGATGTGCTGGGGGTGTGGGGGAAGAGGAACCCAAACTGGACCATGCCCTGTCCACCCTGGGCCTTAGTTTCCCTGCTGATCACTGGGGGTGGCTCTGGTGGTCTCTGAGTTGACATCTAAGACTGGCATTGTGTGTCCCATCTTCACCCATCTACTACCAAGAGCAGTTGGTGGTTTTGCCATCCCCCTCATCCCTGTCTCCTGTTCACCCTCTGCCAACCAAGATCCAGCAAGAGGGAAATTTTCATCTGGGGCTTGTCACTCCCTTCAAGCGTCCACACTTGTGGGACCCCTCAGAAGTCTGAGAGGGTCCTGTGGTCGTGCCCCTTCCTAGCATGAAGGGAGATGGGGATATACTCAGAGAAAACTGGAGGGGGAGAGGGTAGGATAGAGTGAGGGTGGGAACTGAAGAATGGGGGTGGGCTCAGAGCTCAGCCACGGGCCTCAGGGTGGCTGCCGCACCCTCCAGCGCTGCCACCACGATGCTGAGCTGTCTCTGCACCTCAGCCCAGGCTGCGGGTTCGTGGCCTGCGTTCTCGGCCTGGGAATAGGCATTGGACAGGCCAGGGAACGTGGCCACAGAGCCGGTGCGGGGTGCCCAGAGCACGTGGCTAAAGGGAGAAATGGGGGAGGATCAAGGTCATGCAGGGGCCGAGAAAGAGCAGAGCTTCAGTCTGCAACAGCTCCTGTATACAGCCAGGGCCAAAAGCACCTCTCTGCTGGTAGTGGGAGATGTAGGCTCTAGTCCCAGGGTGACCTTAACTGATTTGCCTCCCCCCCTCTTTGAGCCTGACTCCCCAGCCATCTCAAGGGACTGGGTTGTGCTCTAAAGGCCAGCAAAAGTGACATTCTCCTCCCTTGGATGGGTACCCACTGCCCAGCCTCAGCTCACCACACCTCCCAAGAGCTTTGGACAGGCTCACCTGTAGTAGCGTTCTTCTGGGAAGGCTTGTGAGTTCAGGAAAGTCCGTTCCAGGAGCATCAGCTGGTCATTGATCATCCGCACCTGCAGGGGACTGAGGGTGACAAGACCCTCTGGCCACCCTACAGCCACCCAGCTGCCAGCTGCATCCTGCCCTGGATGCTGCCCTCCCAGACACCTGCTTGCAACCCTTGCTTACTCAGGGGTGCCCTCTTGCAGTGTTGCTATGCGTTGGTTGAACGACGCGGCTGCCCCCTCAAACTTCTCCACTGCGGTCACCAAAGGTCCTGTGGGGGAACACCCAGCATCTTAGCCCTGGGGGCACAAGGCTCCCCATGCCTCGATATTGGGGTCTCCGTACTGAGGCTGATGTTGTGCTGCTCCAATAGGACCCTGAGGTTTTCGGCAGCCTGCAGGAAGCTGCGGAGGGTCTCGCTGTAGTCACTGACGTTAAGAGGCAGGAAGAGGCTGTCACTGAGCCGGAGAAGCACGCTTCCCGCAGTCCGGGCCACAGCCTGATGGCTGGTGAAACCTGGTGGGGAGGGCGATGAGGCCAGGCTCAGCCTTCAGCCCCGGCTCCTCCCGCCACAGGAGACCCCTTGCCCCCTTCCTCACCAGGGTCCAAAAATTTGTTCACGTAATCAAAGGTGTCAAAGGCTGTGTGGTAGGTGGGGTAGATCCGGGCTGAGGTCTTACTCTGAGGAAACAAGACCCACGGGTGAGAAGCTTGGGATGAGAAGTGGGAGGAGGAGCTCAGTGGAGAGCCGTGATCTCAAGTCAGCTGTCACCACACCTGTGACATAGCAACACTGCGAGAGGGCACCCCTGAGTAAGCAAGGGTTGCAAGCAGGTGTCTGGGAGGGCAGCATCCAGGGCAGGATGCAGCTGGCAGCTGGGTGGCTGTAGGGTGGCCAGAGGGTCTTGTCACCCTCAGTCCCCTGCAGGTGCGGATGATCAATGACCAGCTGATGCTCCTGGAACGGTTTTGGGGATCCCACCTTACAGAGGAGGAAATGGGCTCAGAGAGGTTGCATAACCTTCCTGACCATGACTAGTAAGTGGCAGAGCTGGCTCAGGTGCCAGCTTTCCGTTTCACATGAAGGAGAAGAGCCTGAGGCTCTGCAGTCAGACAGGAGAATTCAAATCCCAGCGCCACCACTCAGGAGCAGAATGGCCATGGAGGGGAGAAAGGGTATTTTGGAGCATCAAACAGGGAAACAGTCTGGCACTCTGCAGCCCTTATCTCATTTTACCCTCAAATCACCTGTTTTATACTGTTTTTTAATCTACTCTGAGACAAACGTTTTACCACATTTTAAGATCTCTGAAATCAGGATGCTTCTTAAAGTCAATGTTATCCTGCAATCAACTGACCGTGTATTTTTTCCCTTCTGAATAATGCATATCACAACAGTGCATCTTATACTCAGTGGTTTCTTAAATTTGATAAAATAACATAGATGAGGATGAACATGCTCAAGAGAGGTAAAGAAACTTGGTTGAGGTAGCACAACTACTGAGTGATGGATTCAGTTTGCACAGGAGCAGAGGAGGGAGAGGAGGGGGCTAGTGGAGCAAAGTCCTGGGCTGGGGACTAAGGGGTGCCTGCTTACCCGGTCATAGGTGTAGGCGATGTCCATGGAGGAGATGCCCAAGAAGTGAATGAAGGGGGCATAGTCGCTGCCAGCGCCTAGAGTCCCCACACTATGGGAAGGAATACGGTCAGGCTGCAGGGCGCCGGTCCAGCTCACCAGCCAGGGGTCCCCGTCCCGGCCCGGGCTCACCTGGGGACCAGGCCGTACACGGAGCTGCTACGGTTGTAATATCGGATCCAGTTGTCATAGACGCTGAGACCGCTGGAGCCCGGTGCGGAGATCTGAGTGGAGGGGAATCTAGTCTGCGGCTGGCCCCTCCCCAGGTCCAACAACCAGGCAGGTCCTCCGCGCCACCCACCAGGGTCTCCAGCCCTTGCGCAATCCTGCAGGTCCTACAAGGCCCTCGCTGCAGCCTCAGTCCCACCCCCGGCCCCTCTCCGCCTACCCCGTGTAGCCCCGCCCCCGACAAGCCTCCTCCCAGCCCCTCCCCTTTCCACCTGTTTGGCGGCCGAGAAGACGACGCTTTGGATCGGGGGCGTGCCCTGCACCCTCAGGGTGGCATTGGCTGTGAGAGGATCCAAGGAAGACTCTATTCGGGCCCTGCCTTTTCGTGTCCCCGCTCCCCGAGTCAGCCCCGCCGGCCCTCATACCAAACACCGAGATGTCCACGTTGATGTAGGCCACGGCGCGCTCCTGCAGCTTGCTGAAGAACTCCTGCAGGGGGACGCGACCATGTCAGCCCCGCGCGGCCCGCCCCGGGAATCCCCTCGAGCGCCCAGCTGCGGGGCTCACTCACCTCCGTGAATTCTGTGGAGCCGATGAGCCCAAATTCCTCTGCCCCCCAGCTCGCAAACACGATTGATCTGCGGGGACGCCAGGTGCCTGGGGAGGGGGATAAAGTGCTAGAGGGCAAGATCCCCCAGATCTCGGGGTGGCTTAGGGGGAAGGTTGGGCATGTGGAGGGGAGGGAGGGCTGGAACCCACAGGGCAGCTGGCGATTGGAAGTAGGTCTTGGCACCTCTCCGGCCAAACCTTCGCTGAGTCTCTGCCCTCTTTTTACCAGGGCCTCTCATCTGCTGTGACACCCCCAATTTTGGCCCACACCCCCGACACCAATCTCCTTCAGTCCGGTGGTCCATTCTGCCAGAATGCCCTGCCCTTCTCTTCTCTCTGAATGTGATGGTTGGAGATCCCCTAACTCTCTTCCTGGCATCTTATGCAAAACCGGCCCCTACTCCTATTCATTTGGTGATGAAACACTCTCACTGTCCTTAGAGCATTATCCATGTTGAGCCAGTCTTTACAAGAAGGTCTTGAGAGACAGACTCTCACTGTCTCCATTGACGAAGTGGAGCCACAAAGAGGTTTAATGACTTGCCCAGGGTTACACAGCTGGTAGGCAGCAGAGACAGAGTTCAAATTCAGGGTCTGGCTCCAGAACCCAGGGGCTTAACCAACGCCCCACATCGCTCTCAGAGCCTCCTGCAGGCTGGCTTCCATCCCATCTCATGCCCTCACTGCTCTTGCCACAGTCCTCAGTCACCTCCCGGAGGCCTCGGAGTCCTTGCTTGCCCCTCGCCCTCCATGGCACTGTGTGCTCTGGGCTGTACTCCCATCTCCAGGCGCAACTCAGTCCCCTTTGATCATTTCTCATGTTTTTGTTTAGAATCAAATTTTTTAAAGGATAAAATGATTATATGCTTGCAATGGAAAGTTCCCACACTTTTTTCTGCCCAAAATGCATAAGCTGAA
The DNA here is from genome assembly GCA_006410935.1 of Redunca redunca. Classification (NCBI taxonomy): domain Eukaryota; kingdom Metazoa; phylum Chordata; class Mammalia; order Artiodactyla; family Bovidae; genus Redunca; species Redunca redunca. The sequence goes on from SJYQ01095214.1 coordinate 5,248, forward strand.
TCTAATCCGACAAACCGAAATTGAAGGACAGTCAACAAACTAAATATCAGGATCAGGAAAGAACAGCTAAGAAACTATTACAGATGACCCATGCGATTACTACATGGGCAACCTGTGCTCCTGGATTGACTCTTGGACCAGAACATTCTTTTGCTCTAAATGTTATCGGAGGGACTTCCCTGGTGGTCCAGTGGTTAAGAATCCATCTTCCAGGGGACACAAGTCCGATCCCTGGCTGGGGAACTAAGATCTCACATGCCTCAGTGTAACTAAGCCCTGCGCTGAACAAGAGAAGCCTGCACATTGCAACCAGAGAAAGCCCTCAAGGGGCAGTGAAGACCCAGAGCAGCTGAAATATAAATAAATCATTTTTTAAAGTTATTGGAACAATAGGGAAAAAAATGTAATTTTCTGATTCTGATCATTGTAGCACGGTTATGAAAGAAAATGACCCTATTTTCAGGAAATACACAGCTCTGCCACCTGGTGCCGCCACTCTTTCCCACCCGGATCCCCACCCCCACCTGGAACTGCCACCTCCCTGAGCTCTGGCTTCCACGTGGAAAGCCCGGTAGATATTTTTCCTAATAGCATGTTTCATAGTTGTCATTACAGTCAGAATTCTGGGGTTCTCTGGGGGGACGTCCAGTGCCTAGAGCTGGCCTGGCACACAGTAGGCATAGCTGAAATGTTTGTAGAGTTAACGACTGTCTGTCCCCCTGCCTCAACCAAGCTGAGACTCCGCGAGGGCAGAGCCTGGGCACGGCCTTGCCCGCTCCCACACCTGATCTCGCTTTACTGGAGGGGTGCAGAAGACCCTCAGAAGGTATTGCAAGAGTTCTCTGTACCGCACTGGACTGCTTGAGCGAAACCAGGGCTAGTGTCATGCATGTCTGCCCCCAGGGCCCTCAGGCTTGGGCACAGGCGAATGCGAGAGTGGAGGGGGTGTCAGCGCCCAAAATTCAGGGAGGACTGGGCTTAGGTGCCCTCTTGGGGAGCGAGTCCCTGGACCGGGGCAGGGCGGCCCGCTCACCCTTCTTCAGCAGAGTCCCCAGGACGCGGGAGAGCTCGAGGAGGACGGCAGTACCAGTGCTGGGGTCCACGGCCCCGTGAACCCAGCTGTCCCGGTGGTTTCCATATAGCACGTAGCGGTCTGGCAGGAGGAGCAGAGTCAGAAACCTCCGAGAAGCAAGGGTGGGCGGGGCTGCCAGGCGGGGCCGAGGGGGCGTGGTCAGCGGCGCCCAGGGTTGGGCGGGGTCCTGGGGGCGCCGGGAGCCTTGAGGAGGCGCTCACCTGGCTCCACAGCCCCGCGGATGATCCCCAGGACATTGGAGGAGTTTCGCAGCTCCAGGCAGTTGTGGACACTCACGTTCACCTGGCTGGAGGGGGACAGGAGTCTTGGCACCGCCCACGCCCCCTCCAAAATGCAGGAAAACCTGAGGCCCAGAGTCAGAAAGGAACCTGGCAAAGTCACCTGCTTGGAAATATCAGGAGAGACAGCAAGGCTAGAGCCCAGCTCTTCTGACTCCAATTCTCCTTTGTACTCACTCGGTTACTGGATACTTGGTGTATGTCAGCATCGTACCAGCTCTGGGCAATGGCTGTGGCAGACGTGGACCCCACCCTCATCGGATCTCCCTCTCCTGGAGCAGCCAGACCCCAGGGAAGTGAGCAACTGCAGGCAGTGAAGGAGCTTGGGGGGACCCTGACAAGGTGCCTGGTGGCAGGTGGGGGTTAGGGCAGGCCAGGAATGGCAGAGCTTGGGGAAGAGTGTTCCATCAGCCGGAACAGCAAGTCCAGAGGCCCTGATTTGGGAAGGAGCTTGGTGTGTTGGGGCTCCTCCAGAAAGGGGCTGCTGGAGAACAGAGGTCCAAGGTGAGGTCGGGGGACTCCACAGAGACTTGTGGGGCACACAACTGATTCACAGGCTTCCCCAGGACAAGACAGGTGTTTTGGAATCAAGGAGGGGTTGGGAGAGAGGAGAAAGGGAAGGGCCAGGCCTCGAAGTGAGCAGAAAGGAAGCCTGGGGTCAGGGAAGCATAACCAACTTCCGTGGTTGTCCAGTGGTCAAGAATCTGCTTCGCAATGCAAGGGATACTGATTTGACCCCTGGTCCAGGAAGACACCATGTGTCGTGGAGCAGCTGAGTCTGTGAACCACAACTACTGAGCCCACAACTACTGAGCCCACATCTACTAAAGCCCACATGCCCGAAAGCCTGTGCTGGGCAACAAGAGAAGCCACTGCAATGAGAAGCCAGCACGCCACAACTAGAGGGCAGCCCCTGATTGCCGCAATGAGAGAGTCTACGTGCAGCAACGAAGACCCAGCACGGCCAAAAATAAAAAAATAAATACATAAATTTTTTTTTTTTTTTAAAAAAGAAAGCATAACAAGGGAAGAGAATGGGAGCGTTGGGTGAGGAGGGGGCTCCATCTTACCCATCTTCTGGGAAGATACCATTGGACCGGAAGCCTGGCCCCAAACTGTAGTCACAGCCCAGTCCTCCCTGCCAGTCAGCCGGCGCTAAGATTCCTCCAAGGTTACTGGGGAGGAGGGAGAGGCCCTTCAGAGTAAATATGGACGTGGGGGTTGAAGTTGGGGGGCCACCACCGGAGAGTGAGCAGGAGACCCCAGGGCACAAGCTCACCAGAGAAGGACCTGTGCATCCTCGAAGCCAATGGGCTGAATGGGAATTGGGGGAAATCCAGAGGCATTGTCAGAGTTTAGGCGGAAGGAGGAGGGCATAGCTGGAAGGTAAGGAGTCAAGGGGTCCCCAAAATACTCGAAGTAGGAGCCTCGCTCCACGCCCGAGGGAGGCAGGCACCAGGAGTGTGGGAAGGTCTCATTTGGCAAGCTCTTCCCGTCATTGATGTCTTTGGGGTCCGTGTACACTAGCACTCCAGCCACCCCGTACTTGGCAGCATTCACAGCCTGCAGGAAGCAGAGGACACTGTGTTTAGGGAAGGGAGGTGAAAAGGGGGCACATCTCACATTGCTCCTTTTCTTCCCTTCATCACTGTGGAAGCCGGTACAGGTCTGTCTTCCTACCAGCAAGATGACTCTCACACAATTCATTTGTTGCAGTGCTGCTTGAGACAGCAGAAGACTGCTGAGTGTAGGCAATGGCTCATCAGTGGGGCCGTTAAACTGAGGTACCCTGCAGTGTAGTAACATGCAGCTGTATAAAGGAAGGAGAATGTGCTCCTATACCCCTATTCATATAAGCACTATTCATAGTAGCCAAAAGATAGAAACAACTCAACTATCCATCACTGATGTACAGACAAGCAAAACCGATTATATAGCATGCAAATGTAAATTACTCAGTCTTAAAAAGGAGAGAAGCTCTGATACATCAATGAACCTCAAAACATTGTGCTACGTGAAGTAAGCCAGACACAAAAAGACAAATATTGCATGATTCCTCTTACGTGAGCTACCTAGAATAGGCTAAGAAAGTCAAATAGAGGTTACTAGGGGCTGCAGAGGGAGAATAAGGGTGTTAAATGGGTATAGAGTTTCACTTGGAACCATGAAAGCAATCTAGAAATGGGTCATAGTGATGGCTGCACGACACTGAATGTTCTTAATTGCAACGTACATTTCAAAAACAGTTCACCGGGCTTCCCTAGTGGCTCAGTGGTAAAGAATCTGCCTGCCAATGCAGGGGACACGGGTGTGATCCTTGAACTAGGAAGATCCCACATGCCTTAGAGAAACTAAGCCCATGTACCACATATGTTGAGCCTGTGCCCTAAATCCCAGGAGCCGAAATAAGAGAAGCTACTGAAATGAGAAGCCATGCTCACAGCAATGAAGACCCACTAAAGAATGGTTAACACAGTACAGTTTATGTTAGGTAGATTTTAAGCCAGTGAAAACAAAACAGTACCTTAAAAAAGAAGATCAAGGACAGAGTCTATGTACCACTTGAGAATCATCTCCAGGATGACTTTTTGTTTGGTTGGTTGGTTTGGGGTTGTTTTTTGTGGGTTTTTTTTTGCCAGGCTGAGTGGCTTTCGGGATCTTAGTTTCTCAACCAGAGATGGAACTTGGGCCCCCTGAGGTAGAAGCAAGGAGTCCTAACTGCTGGACCACCATGGAATTTCCTCTAAGATATATTAAGATGAAAAGAGCACAGTTCAGAACAGTGGGTATTGTATGCTATTTTTATATAAAAAAGGAGAAAGAAAAATATACCTTCATATGTTCTTCTTCCCAAGAAAACTCTGGATCACAGTCCATAAACAAATAAACAAAGCTACCTCTTTGGAGGGTAGCATTGTGAGAAAACTTTTTTTTTTAACTGAGAGTTTCATTGTCTGTATCATTTTACCACACCTGTTCCCCTTTCCTCTCTTTCTTTTTTTCCCCACCAGCTCTTATCAAGGGCACTTCTTTTATGTATGTATGTACATGTGTATTTATTTTTACTTCTTTTAAAATTGTGATGAGAGGGCTTCTGGTGCAAAATGGTGGAGTAGAAGGATAGGCACTCATCTCCTCCCGTGGCAGCACCAAAATCACAACTACCTGTTGAACAGCCATCAGCGGGAGGACGCTGCAACCCATGAAAAAAAGATACCCACTTCCAAAGACAAAGCAGATGCAGCAATGAGAGGGCAGGAGGGGCACAATCACGACTGAATCAAATCCCATGCCTGCCGTGTGGGTGACCCAAGAACGGGAGCACAGTATTCCAAAGAAGTTCTCCCACTGCTGTGAAGGTTCTGAGCCCCACGTCAGGCTTTCCAGCCTGGGAATCTGACAAAGGGACTGGGAACCCCTAGGGAATCTGACCTTGAAGGCCAGTGGGGTTTGATTACAGGAGTTCCACAGGACTGGGTGAAACAGACTCCAGCCTTGGAGGGCACAAACAAAATCTGCGGGCACCAAGACCCAGAGGAAAGGAGCAGTGACCCCACAGGAGACTGAACCACTTGCTAGTACTTCGGGGTCTCCTGTGGAGGCGAGGGTCGGCAGGGGCTCCCCGCAGGGATGGGGACGCTGGCAGTAGCACTCCTGGAAGGCCCCCCTTCACATACGCTGTCTTGGAGGTTGCCATTAACCCTATCATAGAGCCCATAGGCCCCAGGGCTAGGTCCTCTTAGGCCAAACAACTAACAGGGAGAGAGTGCAACCCCACCCATTAGCAAATAATTGGATTAAAGCTTTACTGAGCACAGCCCTGCCCACCAGAGCAAGACTCAGTCCCTCTCATAAAGAAGCTTACACAAAACTCTTAGCCTCTTCCATCAAGGGGCAGACAAAAGAAGCTAGAAGAACCATAATTGGTTAGAACAAAAACCACATTTCAGAAAGTTAATCAGGATGAAAAAACAGAAAGTTACATCCCAGATGAAGGGACAAGATAAAGCTCCAGGAAAACAAATTCAGTGGAGTACTGTGGTGTTGGAGAAGACTCTTGAGAGTCCCTTGGACTGCAAGGAGATCCAAACAGTCCATTCTGAAGGAGATCAACCCTGGGATTTCTTTGGAAGGAATGATGCTAAAGCTGAAGCTCCAGTATTTTGGCCACCTCATGGGAAGAGTTGACTCATTGGAAAAGACTCTGATGCTGGGAGGGATTGGGGGCAGGAGGAGAAGGGGACGACAGAGGATGAGATGGCTGGGTGGCATCACGGACTCGATGGACATGAGTCTGAGTGAACTCCGGGAGTTGGTGATGGACAGTGAGGCCTGGCGTGCTGGGATTCATGGGGTTGCAAAGAGTCGGACACGACTGAGCGACTGAACTGAACTGAAGTGAACTGGAGTTAGGTAACCTTCCAGAAAAAGAATTCAGAATAATGATAGTGAAGATGACCCAGGATCTTGGGAAAATAATGGAGAAGATGCAAGAAACTAGAAGAACTAAAGAACAAAGAAACAGAGATGAATAATACACTAGAAAGAATCAATAGCAGAATAATTGAGGCAGAACAGATAAATGACCTGGAGGATAGAATATGGAAATCACTGCCAGAGAATAGAATATAGAAAAAAGAATGAAAAAGAAAAAAGAAAAAAAGCCTAAGAGACTTCTGGGACAACATTAAAGGCACCAACAATTGTATTATAGGGGTCCCAGAAAGAGAGGAAAGAGAGAAAAGACCTGAGAAAATATTTGACGAGATAATAGCTGAAAACTTCCCTAACACGGGAAAGGAAATAGTCAACCAAGTCCGGGAAGCACAGAGAGTGCCAGGCAGGATAAATCCAAGGAGGAACACACTGAAGCACATAGTAATCAAGCTGACAAAAATTAAAGACAAAGATAAAATATTAAAAGCAACAAGGGAGGAACTTCTCTGGTGGTTCAGGGGCTAGGACCCCTCACTCCCAATGCAGGGAGCCCAGGTTAGACCCCTGGTCAGGGAAAAAGATCCTACATGCAACAACTAAGAATTTGCATACAGAAACTAAAGATCCCACATACTGCAATGAAGACTGAAGATCTCATGTGCTGCAACTAAACCTGGGGCAGCCAAATAAATAAATATTACATATATATTTTTAAAAAGCAACAAGAGGAAATTGATAAATAACATACATGGGAACTCCCATCAGGTTACCAGCTGATTTCTCAACAGAAACTCTACAAGCCAGAAGGGAATGGCATGATGTATTTAAAGTGATGAAAGGGAAGAACCTACAACCACGAACACTATACTCACCAAGATTCTCATTCGTATTGATAGAGAAATCAAAAGCTTTACAGACAAGCAAGAGTTAAGAGAATTCAGCACCACCAAACCAGCTTTACAACAAATGCTTAAGGAACTTCTCTAGGTAGGAAACAGAAGAGAAGGAAAAGATCTACAGAAAATAAACCCAAGACAATTAAGAAGATGGTAATAGGATCATACATGTCAGTAATAACCTTAAACGTAAATGGATTAAATGCACCAACCAAGAGATATAGATTGGCTGGGTGGCATACATGTGCTTGTATGCACTTCCACTTACTACATCACTCTGCTTGACCCCCCAAATTGTGTGTAATTATTTTATATTGTTAGAAAGTTAGAAAGTTAAGTTGCTCAGTCATATCCAACTCTTCGGTGACCCCATGGACTGTAGCCCACCAGGTTCCTCTCTCCACGGGATTCTCCAGGCAAGAATACTGGAGTGGGTTGCCATTTCCTTCACCAGGGGATCCTCCCAACCCAGGGATCCAACCCAGGTCTCCCACATTGCAGACTGATGCTTTATATTGTTCAGTTCAGTTCAGTTCAATCGCTCAGTCGTGTCCGACTCTTTGCAACCCCATGAATCCCAGCACGCCAGGCCTCCCTGTCTATCACCAACTCCCAGAGGTCACTCAGACTCACGTCCATCGAGTCAGTGATGCCATCCAGCCATCTCATTCTCTGTCGTCCCCTTCTCCTCCTGCCCCCAATCCCTCCCAGCATCAGAGTCTTTTCCAATGAGTCAACTCTTCTCATGAGGTGGCCAAAATACTGGAGCTTCAGCTTTAGCATCATTCCTTCCAAAGAAATCCCAGGGTTGATCTCCTTCAGAATGGACTGTTTGGATCTCCTTGCAGTCCAAGGGACTCTCAAGAGTCTTCTCCAACACCACAGTTCAAAAGCATCAATTCTTCGGTGCTCAGCCTTCTTCACAGT
>SJYQ01095214.1:12953-28841 GCA_006410935.1 Redunca redunca
CTTTTCCAGTCCTGTGGCCACTGCTGAGTTTTCCAAATTTGCTGGCATATTGAGTGCAGCACTTTCACAGCATCATCTTTCAGGATTTGAAACAGCTCAACTGGAATTCCATCACCTCCACTAGCTTTGTTCGTTGTGATGTTTTCTAAGGCCCACTTGACTTCACATTCCAAGATGTCTGGCTCTAGATTAGTGATCACATCACCATGATTATCTTGGTCGTGAAGATCTTTTTTGTACAGTTTTTCCGTGTATTCTTGCCACCTCTTCTTACTATCTTCTGCTTCTGTTAGGTCCATACCATTTCTGTCCTTTATCGAGCCCATCTTTGCATGAAATGTTCCCTTGGTATCTCTAATTTTCTTGAAGAGATCTCTAGTCTTTCCCATTCTGTTGTTTTCCTCTATTTCTTTGCATTGATCGCTGAAGAAGTCTTTCTTATCTCTTCTTGCTATTCTTTTTATATTGTTAGGTTAATCATATTCTCATTATGGCTTGCAATTATAATCTTTTTTTTTCTAGCTATTGATTCTGAAAACTGATAAATATGTTTTACTATCGTAGAAAAAACTGTGATGAATACACACAATATAAAATTTAGTATCTAAGTGTACAGTTCAGGGACTAGATCCCACATGCCACAACTGAGTTTGCATTCTGCGGCTAAAGAGTACCAAGTGCCACAACTAAGACCAGGACAGCCAAACAAATAAATATTAAGAAAAAAAAAAAGAGTACAGTTCAGTGGCATTAAGTACATTTCTATTATTGTGCTACCATTACCTCCATTTATCTCCAGAACTCTCTTCATTTTGCAAATTTGAAGCTCTTGACCCACTAAACACAAATTCCCTAGCCCCATCTCTTGTTATATACCTTTTTATATTCAAAACAAGTAAGTAAATAAACATTTAAAAACCATATACAGGGCTTCCCTAGTAGTCCAGTGGTTAAGAATCTGCCTTGCAATGCAGGAGACACTGGTTTAAACCCTGGTCTGGAAGATTCCACGTGCAGCAGGGCAAGTAAGCCCCTGAGCCACAACTGTGGAGCCTATGCATCGCAACCACTGAAGCTCAAGTGCCCTGGGGTTGGTGCTAGACAACAGGAGAGGCCACGCGCACCGCAGTGAAGAACAGCCTCCCACCCTGCTCCCGCAACTAGAGAAAGCCAGCACCAAGCAACCATGACCCAGTGCAGCTAAAAAGAGAATAAATAAATAAAATAATAAATAGCTATAGGCATGGAATCCTCAGTCAAAATTCTGTATTGCAACGAAGCAAACTGGTGGGTGGGAGGGGACAACAGGAGGGATTTAAGTCAGATATTCAGGAGAACTTCACAGGAGATACTCACAGGAGGACTTAGACTTCCAGAATATGAAAGCTGAAATTTTTTTCCCAATTCCTTTATTTCCCAAGGCTCAGGGATGTTGGGGAAGGCACCCACGGTTACATAGCACATAAGTATTCTTTGGGCCTACCCATGGACTAGAACCTGGGTGGGCAGAGTCCCATAGCAGCCATCGTGGGTGGAAGGAGGAATCACCCCCTTCTGCCCCAAGCCCAGGGCTTGGTGCCCCACTCAGCACTGCTCATCCCCTTCCCCTCACTCCTCCTGTCCCCTGCCAGCCCCTCTCCCCAGCCAGCCCCTTGCACTGGGGGCTGCTGCTTACCTTAGCCCCGCGCCCTACACCCCCATAGCGGGTCAAGGCGATGCTGTCTCGGAGTTTGACTCCCTTGTTCTGTAGTTCCTTGAAGTCTTCTTCCGAGCCCTGGTTGGCATAGACGAGGGGGCCCTGCTCCCAAGAGAAGGTGACTTGAAGCCAGGCTCAGGGAAGAGAGGGAAAGGCTGAACGGCAGAATGAAGGATTTAGATCCCACCCCCACACCTCACCCAGAGCTTCTCAGCTCTCCAAGACCAAGTCACACCTGGTTTTCTCTGTGCTCTGTGTCCAGGTACCCTGTATCAGGCCAGGCCTGGAGCAGGGCCCGTTAGTGTTTGTTGAATGACTAAGCGATGGGCGAAAGGAGTAGTAATGGAGTGTGGAATCGAGTACCTTCTGGGTGGGGGCTGAGCCCCAGTTGAGGCACTTCTCTCAACAGCCCCTGGGGTCAGGATGGGAGCAGCTGAGGTGGGAACAAGGGGGAGTTGGGCCAGCAGTGGGGAGGGGGCATCCCAGGCCCACCTGTGGGGTTCCGGGGGGAGCATAGGCAGCATAGGGCGGCACCACGTCGGGCCCCCCCTGCTCCCCAGTCAGGTTCTCTTCACTGTGTCGGCAGGAGAAGAGGATGGCCCCAGTGGAGTTCACTGTCGAGAGAGGGCGGTGTCGGGCAGGGCCGGCGGCTCCCCGGGCCCACAGGCATCCCGGAGCCGGAGCGGGAGCTCACCCACATCCACACGGTTGGGCTGCTCCCCGCTGGGGAAGGACAGCAGCACTTCGTACTCAGTGGTCCCGGCGGAGTCCAGGCCTGACTCCGGGTCCTGCCAGCGCTGCAGCAGCAGCTGCACCAGCGCCTCATCCCGGGGGCTGGTGGCCAGATGCGGCTCCCTGGAGAGTTCTCTGCAGGGTGGGCGAGAGAGGGCTGGGTCCAGGGCCAGGCAGGGGCCTCTGGCGCACAGGAGAGGTGCGAAGGCAGGCCTCTCACCTAAGGTTCTCCCGGATCCTGTTGGCATCCAGCTGTTCTATGACAGTCTCGAGGATCTTCAGGTCCAGGTCCTGGGAGGCTGAGGCACTGGGGGCTGGCGAGTCAGCCCCCTTGGGGATGGCAAAGTGACCCACAATGATCCCCAGCCCCAAGAGGGCAGCGGCCCCCACCACCCCTCCCAGCACCTTCACCCACTGCATCCTGTGGAATCTTGGCCAGCTCGGTGGCCTCATCTATAGATGGGGCCTCCTTATAGATGGGGCCTCAGATCCAGTTAACCATTATCTAATATGCGCCCTGCCCTTTGGTCACTAGCTGGCAGAGAAAGGAAGCGACGTCCCAAGGAAGGGCCAGGAGCTCCTTACATCCACCTCGATTTCTGCAACATTCACTTGGAAGAGACCCCCGAGGGGGAGCAGATCCACGCGTGGACACTGAGGCTTGGAGATGGGCAAAGTCTCACCCACTGTCTGCCAGTAAAAGAGGCCAGGCCAGGACTAGAACTCAGAGCACCTGTCTCCAGAGCAGGGCTGGCCCTGCTGCTCACCATCCCGGCCTCTGGTTCCTCGGTGTCACTTGCTCTCTAGCCCATCCAGCCCTGGCTCCTTGAGTAGGTTTTAAGTTCAAATCCCATTCTTTGCTAGACATTAGCTGTATGACCTTAGACAATTCACTTAGCGTCTCTGAGCCAGTTTTCTTAGCTGTAAAAATGGGATAATATAATAGAACCAATTTCGCAGAACTGGGGTGCTATTTTTATTAAACAAGGCCACATCTGTAAAAATGTCTAGCCTGGTATTAGACCCTGGGAACTCAGTATATTTTAGCCATTTCTGCCTCATCTGAACCCCCTAAAAATGCTAAGCCTAGAGCTAAGGGAAGAAGAGAGAACCAGAACTCTCTGTATCTATCCCGCAGGGATCTGAGCTTACAGAAGGAAGTAGGACCCTTAAAATGAAAACTGTTCTAGAGGATGAAGCTGGGGAAGCCCACACTTTCTTGATAAGGTGACCTCCTCCACTTCCTCCTCCTCCTCATCCCCTGACTGTATCAGGAATCCATCCATCTGTTCATGCACCCACCCCCACATTTATTCACCCATTCTCCCATCCACCCATCCTCTGCCCCCCCATCCATCCATTCATTTATTCATTCCTTCACTCTTAACTGCCAGCATCTTTCATTTAGTCAGCCCTATGCCAGACCCATGCCAGGCTCTGGGGAAGCCAAAGTGCCCAGGAACTCAGGTCCAGCAGAGGAGCCAGACAGGCTTTGGGTTCAACCACGTGGTGAGCACCCCTGTAGAGGGGAGGACCACCGTGCTCCCAGTGGAATGAATGACAAATTCTGTCCAGAAGGGAACATTTGAGGGGAACTTCCAATGATAAGATAGTATTTGGCATGCAGAAAAGGCAAGGGGCAGGCCATCCACACAGATAAGGATGGGTGGAGAGGGAGCCACCAAGTACTCAGCATAAGTGTTGAGCCTCTTTCTGACTTCAAAGAGAGCCAGGAAGGGCTGGGAAGATCCCTGGGGCTCAATTGTGGCTCCTTCCACCCTCCATGGCTTATCCTGCCTTGGATTTTGTCCAGCCAGGCTGCAATGCAACCTATTGATCAGCCCAAAGATGCCTGGAGATCCAGGAGACCTGGGCATGGTAGACTTTGTGTGTGTGTGTGTGTGTGTGTGTGATTTCACAGCACCCTCTCAGAGAAGAGCAGCCCCCTTCCTACTGCTTACAGCCCCATTCACCTATGCCATGGTGCCCACCTTCCTCGTGCTATTGGTCAGGAGTCTTAGCACAGTAGTGTGTCAGGACTAGGGGTGGGGTACAGTGTGATCAGGGACTTCAGGGAGGTGCCCCAGAAAGCCAGGTATTGGAGAGATGACTATCAGCACCCAGGATGTGATCTTATCGGTAGCCCATCAGTGTGGGGAGTGCACACATTCCTTTACAAGGGCATGAGAGGACAGTCACCACCGGGCAGTCAGCCAGACACCAAGGTCAACTGATAATTAAGGAACAGATGTGGTGACGACAACCATGAGACAGAAACCCCATGGTCCTGCCCTAACCCCTCCTGGAAAGTGTGAGGCCGCAGACATGACACCTGGACAAGAGTGTGTGACATCCGAGTGGGTGACATTGGAAAACTCTGGCTCAGGTTGTTGGAATTGCACCAGACGTTAACTTGATCAATCTTCTTTCTCCATCTTGGCTGGGAGGGTGGTATGGCCCCTCTGAACATTTTGGATCGACTGTGGGTATTGATGGAAATCCCTTCAGAGAGCTAATGCATTTGATTTCCTTTAGTGAATGATTCTGTCCAGCCACTCATCCATTTATCTTACTTTTGGGGTGCACCACCTGGCATGTGGGATGTTAGTTCCCTAACCAGGGATCAAACCCACACCCCCTGCAGTGGGAGGGTGCAGTCTTAACTGCTGGACCACCAGGGAAGTCTCTTGATTTCCTTATCTTCCCACCTCACTCCCTCCATCCCTCGGACTCAGAGTTCTTCGATCCTCCAGGACGGCCAGTCCGTTGGTGCTGGCTCCTGTCCTCTCTCTCTCAACTCCCACGTGTGCTTATCTTCTTCCTCACCCAGCCGGAGTCTCTTGCAAACCCTCTCCACCGCCTTGATCCTCTCTGCTTTGGTCACATTCACTGGAAAAATCCCTGACCTGGTTACATCCACCCCTCTGCCTACACTTCACCTTCACCCTTGACCCCAAATGTACCTGTGCAGTCAGATGACCTCACTCATCTCACCTTAAGTTTATAATCTGGGACCTCAAGCAGGCCCTCAACACTGCCCAGCAGTCCTACCATCCTTCCCCGGTCCACAGTCCCTCCCCCCATCCTAGATGGAGGTTTCATATTCCCTCCTCTCTTTTCAAGCTTCCGACACGTTCTTCTCCACCCTTACTCTCAGCTGAAGACTGTGCTTCCTATTTCACTGAGAAAATCAGAAGGAACATCCCCTTGTGTGAGCCACACTTCCATCCAAGGGAGCCTCTACCCTGGGCAAAACCCTCCCTGCCCTCAACGCTCAAGGATGTGGCCCCACAAGTCTCCCTGCCTTTACTGGACCACTTCCACCCCGCTAAAGCATGTTTATGGTGCTTAACACTATCTTTAAAAAAAAAAAAACAACAAACCTCTCAATTCTACTTGCTCGTCTAGTAACTGTCCCATTTTCTGTCCCCTTTTACAAAAAAACTCGGAAGAGTGAACCATGCTCGTCTCCAGTTCGTCTCCTCCCGTTCTTCTTTGTTTTATTCATTTGGCTGTGCTAGGTCTTAGGTGTGGCACTTGGGATATGCGATTCGTTGCGGCATGCGGGATCTTTAGTTGTAGTGGGTGAGGTCTATTTCCTGCCCAGAGATTGAATCCAGGCCCTCTGCATTGGGAGCGAGGAGTCTCAGCCACTGTACCACCAGGGAAGTCCCTCCTCCCGTTCTTTCCTGAGGCCACTCCGTTTAGGCTTTATTCCACTGGAATCGCTCTTGAGAAGGCCCACTTTGCTCCATGTTGCTCAGTGCGCTGGTCAGTTCTGTCCTCTTTTCTTACCTGAACCGGCTGCAGTGCTGCTCACAGCAGATCACCCGTCGTCTTTCTGTGCTTTGGTCACTTGGCTTCCAGGACATCTCATTTGCCCAGTTTCCTTCTTCCCTTTCAGTCTCCTTTGCTGGGTCCTCTCCATCTCCTGACCTCTTAGTGTCAGACGACCAGGGCTCGCCTTGGATGGCTTCCCCAGCTACACCCATTTCCTAGGCGATCTCATGGCTCTACATCCCACTGTGGCCCCTCCCTCAGGTCCTCCACCCCTCTGCTCAAATGTCACTTCTACACACGATCTTCCCTGCCACTCTCTCTAAATTGTGTTCCTTTACCTCTCAGGCTTTCCCTCCCCTCTCCCGCTTCATTTTTCTCTATTGCATCCATCACTGCGCTGATATTAATTATCCCTTATCTCCCCTTCTAGAATGTAGGTTCTGCTAGGGCCCGCATCTTTGTTTTATTCATCACTGAATCGCCAGAGCCCAGAGCAGTGCCAGGTGCATAGGAGGCATGCAACGAATACTTGTAGAGTGGATGGAGACCTGACCCGAATGAGCTCAGCTCCGCCACCCTGGGCATTCATACTCAGCTGCTGATACTTACGGGGCGTCCAGGGCAACCACAGGGATACAACATGCGGGCACGTGGGCTTCCCTGGTGGCTCAGTGGTAAAGAACCTGCCTGCTAATGCAGCACACTTGGGTTTGATCCCTGGTCCGGGAAGATCCCACATGCCGCAGAGCAGCTAAGCCCGTGCGCCACAATTACTGAGCCTGTGCTCTAGTGCCTGGGAGCCACAACTGCTGAGCCCACGTGCCCTAGAGCCCGGGCTCCACAAGAGAAGCCCCCTCAATGAGAAGCCCGCACGTCGCAGAGAGTAGCCCCCATTCTCTGAAACGAGAGAAAAATTCGCGCAGCAACGAAGACCCAGCACAGCCAAAATTAAAACAAATAAATACATAAAACTAAACTAAAATAAATAAACACATAAAATAAAAACTGCTGCCTAGCTTGCCGAGGAGGGGTAAGGGAGGAATGTATTAAGAGTTTGGGATTAGCAGGTAAGAACTATAACATATAATACAGAAAAAAGCAAGGTCCTAAAATATGCTGCAACTACAGGTCCCCCATGCTGCAAATATAGCACAGGGAACTATACCCAATATCCTGTGATGAAACCAGCCTAAAGCAGGCGTTCCCCCACTGTCCAGGTTTGCTGGGCAGTGCCAGCAAACTGGTGCCAGCAGGCTTCTCAGGGAAGACAGAGCTGTTTCAATAAAGTCTGCCTTCTGTGGAGGGGGTTACGGAGACAGGGAAGAAACGTGCAAGAAATTGTCACTGGTGCCACCTGATGGCAGCTTTGACATGGGTTCTTTATTTTTTAAATCTTTGTGATTCTCAGGCTTCCCTTGTGGCTCAGCTGGTAAAGAGTCTTCCTGCAATGCGGGAAACCCTGGTTCGATTCCTGGGTTGGGAAGATCTGCTGGAGAAGGGATAGGCTACCCACTCCACTGTACTTGGGCTTCCCTTGTGGCTCAGCTGGTAAAGAATCTGCCCGCAATGCGGGAGACCTGGGTTAGATCCCTGGGTTGGGAAGATCCCCTGCAGAAGGGGAAGGCTACCCACTCCAGTATTCTGGCCTGGAGAATTCCATGGACTGCATAGCCCATGGGGGAGAAAAGAGTCGGACATGTGAGCAACTTTCACTTCACTTTACTTGTGATTCTCACCTACCCTAATCCAATCTTTATAAAGGAGGCAGTCTAGAGAAAAAAAAATGTATGCATATACACATAAGACATTATGGAAAAACCCAAAAGAAGTTTTGGGCCAATTCTATTTAACTGAATTACTTTGCTATACAGCAGAAATCTGGAGGAGGAAATGGCAACCCACTCTAGTATTTTTGCTTATAAAATCCCATGGACAGAGGAGCCTGGTGGGCTACAGTCCATGGGGTTGCAAACATTCAGACATGACTGAGTGACTGAGCGTGCAGGAACAGCAGATATTAACACAACATCAGAAAACAACTATACTTCAATGAAATAAAATTTTAAAAACCTGCCACCTATCAAACGAGACCATACAATATCTTAGAGATAGAAGTCCTTGGAGATAGAACTGGTTAAACTGATTTAATCATTTAGCTGATCTAACTATCCTCCTCAATATCATTATGGCATGACTCCCTTCAGGAAAAGAACACAGCTGTACCGCTGGGTCACTGGTTGGCTAAGGGAGGAGGGTGGAGTCTTGGGAGTGGAGGGCAGGTAAATCAGAGCCCAGCTCAGGTGGTGCTACTGGTAAAGAATCTGCCTACCAATGCAGGAGACACGAGAGACTCAGATTCAATCCCTGGAGTAGGAAATGGCAACCCACTCCAGTATTCTTGCCTGGAAAATTCCATGGACAGAAAGCCTGGCAGGCTACAGTCCATGGGGTTGCAAAGAGTCAGACACAACTGAGCATGCACACACACAGCTCAGTCTAAAGTGAAAGTCAAGCCGCTCACTCGAGCCTCTTTGCGACCCCACGGACCAGAGCCTGCTGGGCTCCTCCGTCCCTGGGATTTTTCCAGGCAAGAGTACTGGAGTGGGTTGCCATTTTCTTCTCCAGAGGATCTTCCCAACCCAGGGATCGAACCCAGGTCTCCTACATTGTAGGCAGACGCTTTACCGTCTGAGTCACCAGGGAAGTCTCAGTCTAAAGCTGTGACCAAATCAAACTTTCACTGGTCCAGTGAATCACCAGGATTTGGCCTGGGCAGGATCCCATGGGTCTGGTATAAGTCAAACTGTGTCTGACAAGGGGCCCAACCTGGACTTCCATCCCCCAGCTAGTGTCCCCTGCAGTGGATATATGAACGCAGAGAGATGGTCACTGTTCTTTCCATGCCACACTAGAGGATTCTGCCCAATAAACAATACCACCCTTAGGGTTATGGGGCTTTGCCAAGAGTTGTCCTATAGCATGCTGACTGATTTTGTATCTCATTTAGCAATCTTGTTTCAGGATTCCTCCTCTTTTTCTCCCTTGAACATATATGTGTCTTGCTTTCTTGTATCCTCCTTTGAACAGGCTTTGTCAGCTTGCTGGCTCTGTCATCTCCTTCATTAGGGAATTAAGAAAAAAATCTAAAGCACTTTATTTGTTTAGTGGTATGGGAAAAATTTCTAAGTTTTTGAATATTCTACCTATACATTCTCTGTGCGTCTGTCTCTTCTCTTTCTCATTACATCAGTAATCAGGGGATGCCTAGGAAGGCTCCCGGGGCTGGGCCAGGTCTGAGGGCAAAGAAGCTGAGGGGTACAAGCCCTGAGGGCCTGTCGGTGGCCGGAGCACAGGGACCACAGCTGGACACTCGGGTCCATGAATGAGGCAGGGGTGGAATCTATGGACAGGAAGACCATCATTGGTGAAGGGGAGCAGGTCTCAAGGCAGGGCCCCAGGAGACCCTGGTTGGAGGTGGGAGTGGGAATTCAAATTCCAGCAGCATTTCCAGGCCTGAAGTATGTGGGTTCGGGGCCCCTTTGGGGAGCTCTCACTCCCTGCTCCCCGATGACTTGACTGACCGGAAAGAAGAGACTCATCCAAGGCCACAGGGTAGAAAGTGGCTCTTTCCGCCCCTCCCTAATCTGCCCTTTGGAGTTAGACCTGGGGCTTCCAGCCTCCCAAGGAGAGGGTGCGGCCCCCTTCCAGCCCCACCCCAGCGCTTATCACGGGATCGCTGATCCTGAGGATGATAACAGCCAGATCTGCAGCCTCCTCTGGGGTGGGGGCAGCTCAGGGCCCAGGGAGGTGGAAGATGTTGGAGGATGGCCTTCTTGGAGCTGGTGGCCTCCTCTCCACCCGATTCCCAGGGCCCACACACAGGCAGGGGGAGCCATGGCTCAGATTCGGTAAAGTTTACTGCGGGGAGCTGGAGAGGAACAGCCAGGGGGCTCCCCAAGTAGATGTGCTGTCTCCAGCCTCGGCTCAGCTAGGGCCTAGGGCTGACATGTGTTTCCGCTGTTGAGGGCAGGGTCGGGCTGCAGGATGACCAGTCCTGTCATCTGGGAGCTGGGTTGCTGCAGACAGAGGGGAACCGGTTGAGTAGTGCTGGGCAAACTGGTCCTCTCACCCCACCCAGAGCTGGGTGGAGTTCCTGGTACCTGGAACAGCGCCCCCTCTTGGACTGCCTGGTTACCCTCCTGGAAGGCCTCTCCTTCCTGGACGGCCTTTTCTCCCTCCAGGATGGCCCTTGCTTCTTCTTTCAGGCTTTTATACAAGGAGTCAGGCTGGAACAAAGGGTTGCAGGGGCCAGAGGTGGGTAGACGACGCCAGGCAGGACAGCCTGCCAGGGGTCTGCCCAGGAGCGGGGCTAGGAGGTGGGGAGAAGGCACCATAAAGGAGGTGGGTCCTGGGTTGAGGTCTCACCAGGTTTCGCAGCTTCTCCCCCAGAGCCAGATTGTCGGCTTGGATAGTGCTGAGCGACTCCCGAAGCCTAGGGTTGAAAGGGAGACCCGCCCCCTCAGCCCCCAGACTTGTCCTAGGCAGCCCCCCACTCCCACGGCACACAGCTCTTGCATGAGCTCCTGATCTGGCATAGCCACAAGCCCAGGCTTTCACCAGGAGCCCCGTCTGGTTCTGGCAAAGCCACAGGCAGGGAGAGAATTCGTCTCCCCTTGTGACTGGCAGCTGGGGTCCTAGAGGGAGATGAATCCTGCTTCTCTTCTTTAGCAAGGGGGGATCTGGCGGCTGCCTTGCACATACTGGCCCGGGAACCCTCTAAAGGAGCCTTGGGCTAGCCACCTACCCCTCTGGTCTGCAGTGGGGGCTGTGGCAGGGTTCTGTGTGGAATTAGCCTGGCCCGAGCTCCCTGGCCAGATGTAGATGAATACGTGTCAACCACTCAGACCCATGGCTGTGGGAGTCTCCTGCAGCCTCGGGGAATGACTGTCACACTCCTCCCACCCCAAGACCTCTCTCTCCGTGGAGTTTGGACCCTGGCATTGCCACTGATAGACAAGCGGTCATGGGACTGTGCAGACCTAAGCTCCAGAGCCTGACATCCAGAGAACTGACCACCCACATCCCCTTTCTCCACAGACCAAAATACCCATCAAGTTCTTGGACAGTTAAAGATGGCGGCCCCTTGCAGGCAGCGTCATAGACTGCCTGCTAACCGGGCACGTGGGCACATTGATGGGAAAGGGCTGTGGCCCCCACTCCTCCGGGAGAGGACATACAAGGCCACTGATGCTTGAGAGGGAAGGGACCTACTGGCTAGTAAGGAGGTCACCCAGAGCAGAACAGAGAGCAGGGAAGGGAAGGAGGGAAGGAAGAGGGCCCAGTGAAGGTGCCAACTTACATCAAGCCCCAGGCCCTGTACTCCATTCTGGGAAACACTGTCACCCTGCCTGTCCCTACCTGCCCCTGTCCGGCTCACCTCAGGCAAACATTTTGCAAATGGCTCATTTCCTTTGAGGTCCGCTGCGGGCCCCAATCTTCCTTATCCAGGAACTGGGACTCCTGGATGTCCAAGTCCCTGGGTGGGTGCACAGTGAGGATTGGACCCGAGGCTGGAGGCTGGAGGGTGGGGTGAACAGAGGGGGAACCCAGCCCAAGGCCCCGGCTTCTTCAGTCCTGTCTGGGCCACCCCCCCCGCACACACGCCCCAGGGCTGAGTCCTTGCCCAGGTCTGAATGTTGATGGCGGAGAAGCACCCTTCGGCCCCTCCCCTCTCACACGGCCTTACTCTGCAGGGTCGCTGGCTGGCTCGGTTGCCGTCAGGAGGGTAAACAGGAAAGTGGCGCCGGCGTCCTGCTCCTGGCCTAGCTGCTGCTCTGAAGAATCTGAAAAAGATGGCTTTGGCAGAGAGGGTGCCCTGGTGACTGAAGCAGCATGAGGCTGGCTGGCCGCCCGAGAACTGGGGTCCTCCCACACCCGACAGTAAGAGGATGGGCGCAGAGACCTCCCTCCAGGGAGGAGAATTTCTCCAGCCCCTGCCCCCCTGGAGGTCCTGTCACCTCTGTGTCCGGCTGCCTGGAGATCTGAGTGTCTTCTGGCTTCTGCTCCCCAGCAGGTGGCAGCTCTGGCTTCTCCTTGGGCTCTGAATGGGCTGTTTGTCCATCCCAGGGACACTGAGGGAGATGGTAACTCAGTTGGTGAGCCACTGCCACCATCCCGCTGGCCTCCCCTTTCGAGCCTCCCCTGCTTTTCTTGGGGCGGCCTCCAGCCTTGAGAACTACCACCACCAGCTCTGCTCTCAAAGTCAGGGTTGCCAGATTTGGTATGTAAAATATAGGACACCCAGTGAAATTTGAATTTCAGAATAAATGGTCATTTTTTCAAGCGTATCTCAAACATTGCACAAGCCACACTCATACTTTAAAAAGTGTTTGTTCTTCATCTGAAATTCAGATTTCACTGGGGTGTCTTGCGTTTTATCTGGCAACCCTACTAAAACTATATGGTAACGGTATCTTGTCAACTGAATTCTTGCAAATGCAAGGTGTCCCTGGTAACTTTGCTTTGGAAACTAGGCCTAAAGAAACATCTCCAAAAGAAATAAAAATAATTCACACAGAGGTCCACAGTAGCTGACCGACAGCCAGAAGAAAAACTGAAACCTGCCTGAAGGGCCCAAATACAAGGAAAGGGAAGTAAGCAATGACTTATGATTGTGATAGAATGCAGTCCACTCTGAAGTTAATTGTCCTCGGTAAACACTGGTCCACCAAACTCTGTCCTTGAGCCAAGCATTATGCTGGATACTGAGACCACACAGATAGATGATTGTGACCGAGTTCTGCCCAGAAACCCCCAGAGATGGGGGCCAGGGGTGGCCTAGGCTCTCAGATGCCCACTGGCTAGGGACATTTGCCATCCAGAAGCCTGTAAAGAAAGCCTTGACAGAGAGGGCCACTTGGCTTAGGAGCTCCAGAAAGACTCCACCAGCATGTGCTGCTTGATCTACGAGTGGGGTGTCTTGGCCAGAGAAGGAAGAAGGGCAGTCCAAAAGAGGAAGTGGCTTGGGCAGGATGATGCCAATGGGCATGACACATTCAGGCGTGGGGTGCTCCCACTGAGAGTCGGGGTGAGCTGGCCTGGGCTGTGGCCCCCAGGGGACAAGGAAAAGTTGAAGTAGGAGATAGATAGGCCCCTGGGGCAGAGACCTGGTGTTTGTCAAGTGGAATAAAACTGAAGCTTTGTCCTCAGCCAGGTGAGAACGATGCCCCGTTTCCTTCCTCCATTGATATGGAGGGAATGAAGTAATGGTGGGGCATTTGTTGCAGCAAAAATAGAAATGAGACTTTTCTGATAACTTAGAAAAATAAGGAAACAATGAACAGGCTGGGGAAACAGCACAAACTGGAATAGTTGAGCAATCTTGGGTATTCTTTAGTGTTACTGCTAACAAACAACTGGTAGCTGGACTTGTCCTTCACAAACCTAAACAAAGGAAATTACTCTCTGCCTCCACAAGAATTCCACTCTGCACCCGGCTCTCTTCTCCCCCTACACTCTTTCGTAGCATTCTTCATTTCAGAAAGAAGGTCACGGGCCGATAACCAGAGACCAACCCCAGTTACCATCTGCCTGATGCCAGCTGTGGCTGTTTTGACATTTTTTTTTAAAAATCTATTTCTCTTTAAAAATTTTACATATTTATTTCGGCTGTGCTGGGTCTTCGTTGCTGCACGCGGGCTTTCTCTAGTTGTGGCCGCCAGGGGCTAGTCTTTGCTGCAGTACTTGGGGCTTCTCACCGGGGCGGCTTTTCCTGTTGCAGAGCACAGGCTCTAGGAGCACAGGTTTAGTTGCTCCGTGGCATGTGGGATCTTCCCGGACCAGGGATCAAACTTGAGTCCCCTGCGTTGGCGGGTGGATTCTTAACCACTGGACCATTTGGGAAGTTCCTGTTTTGAAATCTTGCAAAAGAGAAAAAAAAAAACAAACGCAAGACTTTCATTAGGATGTAGAACCTCTGTCTTTCCTGGGGGCACAGTTCTTGAGGTGCTGGCCTGCCGTTTCCGTTTTGCCTGGCAAAGAATAAATCTGTTCTTCCTTTTTTCCTCCAGACTCTGTCTCCGTATTTCTAGTCAGCATCAGTGAACCGGGAGCCAAGATGTTAGCGTCAGCGTGGGAGATCTTTGGGTCTTTGTGTTGACTGTCTAAGCCGTGGCTGAGCAGATGGATGGGAGGAGGAGAGCCTGGCAGCAGAAGCCCAGGGCCTTGAGGGTGAAGGAGAGCGGCATTCACGACCGCCGCCTGTGACAAGTGTCTACTCCGCGTTGTACAGTGGAAGGCGAGCACGAGGCGCTATCAGGCCACAAACACAGGCCTCACGTGGTCTGCATACGCCACACACCAACGCAGCTTCCCCGGTGGCTCAGAGGTTAAAGCGTCTGCCCGCAATGCGGGAGACCTGGGTTCGATCCCTGGCTCAGGAAGATCCCCTGGAGAAGGAAATGGCAACCCACTCCAGTATTCTTGCACGGAGAATCCCATGGACAGAGGAGCTTGGTGGGCTACAGTCCACGGGGTCACAGAGTTGGACACGACTGCGTGACTTCACTTTCACTGCACCACACAGGGTTGCCAAATAGAATACAGGATGCCTGGTTAAATCTGAGTGCCAGATAAACAATGAGGTTTGTTTTAGTGTGGTGATGTTCCAAATATTGCAAGGGACATACTTGTACTGCAAGATTATTATTTATTGAATTTGGGACATGATTACGTTAAATAGAAAATTCATTGTTTATCTGACATTCAAATTTAACCAGGAATCCTGCATATTTTTGTTAAATCTGGCAACCCTAACGCCACGCCCACCTATTGGTGCCCATCAGAGGAAACTGGGAGGCACGAACAGCTTTCTGGCTAGAATTAGTAACCAGAAAGTATTGGAGAAGATGATTGGAGATATAGGAGAGTATCTGAACAATAAGAAATATGGAAAGTTGTAACACGATAGGGAGTCCAGGGTCACTAGTTCTTTGACTTCCCTTTGTGTCCACATCAGCCTCAGCTTGGCTGTCTAACAGCCGACTGTATGAAAGCTCTCTCACCCAGGCCATTGAGCACATTCCCAGAGAATGCCTGGCATTCCCTTGTTGCCCCATCAGGGTCCCACTGGCCAAGCATTAGAGGTGATTAATGCAGACTTAAACAGAAGACAGCTCCAAGATGAAAATCCATAGACCCATGTTGGAGTCTCACTCTGCAGTTCAAAGATGAGGCAGCCCCAAGCACTCAGGTTCAGTTTCTTAGCCTATAAAATGGGTGTCAGTTCAGTCGCTCAGTCGTGTCCGACTCTTTGCGACCCCATAGACTGCAGCACACCAGGCTTCCCTGTCCATCACCAACTCCCGGAAGCTACTCAAACTCATGTCCATCGCATCAGTGATGGCATCCAACCATCTCATCCTCTGTCGTCCCCTCTCCTCCCACCTTCAATCTTTCCCTGCATCAGGGTCTTTTTCAATAAGTCAGTTCTTTGCATCAGGTGGCCAAAGTATTAGAGTTTCAGCTTCAGCATCAGTCCTTCCAAAGAATATTCAGGACTGATTTCCTTTAGGATTGAGTGGTTTGATCTCCTTGTGGTCCAAGGGACTCTCAAGAGTCTTCTCCAGTGCCACAGTTCAAAAGCATCAATTCTTCAGTGCTCAGCTTTCTTTATGGTCCAA
>SJYQ01095214.1:29071-57502 GCA_006410935.1 Redunca redunca
TGTACTCTGCATATAAGTTAAATAAGCAGGGTGACAATATACAGCCTTAATGTACTCCTTTCCCAGTTTGGAACCAGTCTGTTGTTCCACATTCGGTTCTAACTGTTGCTTCTTGACCTGCATACAGGTTTCTCAGGAGGCAGGTCAGGTGGTCTGGTATTCCCATCTCTTTCAGAATTTCCCATAGTTTGTTGTGATCCACACAGTCAAAGGCTTTGGCATAGTCAATAAAGCAAAAGTAGATGTTTTTCTGGAACTCTCTTGCTTTTTCAATGATCCAACAGATGTTGGCAATTTGATCTCTGGTTCCTCTGCCTTTTCTAAATTCAGCTTGAACACCTGGAAGTTCATAGTTCACATACTGTTGAAGCCTGGCTTGGAGAATTTTGAGCATTACTTTGCTAGCATGTGAGATGAGTGCAATTGTGTGGTAGCTTGAGCATTCTTTGGCATTGCCTTTCTTTGGGAATGGAAAGAAAACTGACATTTTCCAGTCCTGCGGCCACTGCTGAGTTTTCCAAATCTGCTGGCATATTGAGTGCAGCATTTTCTTAGCATCATCTTTTAGGATTTGAAATAGTTCAGTTGGAATTCCACTCCCCAAATATTTATACTGAGCCTTGATTTTGTACGGGGCCCTGACCTGAATGTGGAGAGGATATAGAAAGGAATTCCCTCCTTTGGGGAATCTGTTATGGACTTCATATAGAGATGCCTGGGGTCAGTTATTACATATTCTACCAGGAGCTATGCATGTGACCATCAACCTGGACAACGAGTTGATCAAAGCAACTCTATCATAGAGGTGGAATCAGCTCCACTTTTCATAAGAGAAAAGCAAGACTCAAAGAGGCTAAGTAACTTCGCTGTGGTCTCAGAAGAGACAAAGGTGGGGTTCAGAGCCAAGGCTTTCTGAGTTCCAGTCTGATGGCTGTCAGAGTTTGGCAACTTGCCAGTCACGTGGTGGGAGCACATGGGCCAGGGGTGGGAGTAGGGAAGGCAGCCTTCTCGGGACCATTCAAGCCTTGGGCCAAGGCCTTCAAGCCTCTTCATTCAAGCCTGAAGAGGTGGCAGGTCACAGGGGCTCAGGACTCAGGATGAAGAGGTGGAGGAGGGGTGGGAGCTGGGTAGGGAGTTGTCCTGTGCAAGAGAGTG
Source organism: Redunca redunca (assembly GCA_006410935.1). Classification (NCBI taxonomy): domain Eukaryota; kingdom Metazoa; phylum Chordata; class Mammalia; order Artiodactyla; family Bovidae; genus Redunca; species Redunca redunca. Next base: position 30,227 of record SJYQ01095214.1, read on the forward strand.
AAGTCTACACCCAGGGCCATGGGGATCAGTGTGAACCCTGTGTTTGGGTCCAGGATTCATACTGGGGGAGGCTGAGGTCTCATGTTTGCCTCAGGCCACCCAGGTGCCGCTGCTTTTGACTCACCCTGCCCCTCTCTTTCCTCCAGCGTGCTCGAAGCTCTCCAGGAGGCTGTGAGCTGCCATGAGCCAGGCTGGAGGGAAAGCATCACCCCTCTTCATCCTTCACGTGCCTGGACGCTGGGAGGACAGAGCTAAATATGACTGATTCCACCTCCACCCTCAGAGCTCAGACGACCGTGTAAATGTGTTTGTCCAACAGACTGTGAGCTTAAAGGTGCTGCCAGGGGTCTGCACATGGTCTGGGGAGTTAGAAAGGTGGGTGTGGTCAGGTCTGCCTGTAAATAACTATTGTTCACTGAGTACTTATCATGTACTATGCACTTTACTCACGTCATTTCCTCCCATTCTCATCAAAATGACATGAGGTGGGGACAGCTATCCTCCACTTTTCCAAAGTTCACTTTATGCCACTTGCTTTTACGAAAAGACCTGACACTAGCACCTGTTCTTGCTAACTGAAAGAAATTTTCAGTTTTAGGAAACCGGAGAAAATTCACATTTTTAGGGAAAAAGGTAAGCAAAAACAGCGTTCAGCTTTGGTTTCAAGTTTTGGAGGCAGCTTCCACTCCAAGCAGCCAGAATAGCCCTGCCCAGCAACTCCACCAGAAACTGCACCCCCCATCACAGCACCATGAGCAACTGGGCTTCACCTCAATTTATGCTATGCCTGTTAGCAAGCTGTGTGTCCTAAGGTAACTGCTTCTTCACTTTACACCATTGCGGTTTACAAAAGGTTTCACAGGAATGCTCTATTTTCAGATATCTGGGAAACCTCTAGTTTTTTTTTTTTTTTTAATGTTTATTTATATTTGGCCGTTTGGGTCTTTGTTGCTTCATGGGCTACTCTCCAGTTGCGGTGCACGAGCTTCTCACTGCGGTAGCTTCTCTCGTCGTGGAGCGCAGGCTCTCGGGCCCGTGGGCTCAGTAGGTGTGGCCCAGGGGGTTAGTTGCCCGGGGCACGTGGGATCCTCCTGGATCAGGGATTGAACTCTTGGGACAGGCGGGTAGGAAAGACTGAGCAGATGTGGCACTTGAGGCAAAGCCACACCTGATCAAGGTGGAACTCAGCAGGTGAGGACCCCGCAGCAGCTCAGGGCCTGCACTGGGTCTCTGGACCCTAGACTGGAGTCCTGGCCAGCAGCCTCACCCTGGAGTCCTCATGAATGCCAGCAAGCAGTCTGGACAGCAGGGCTCTGGGTTGCAAATAAGAGAAAACAGCATTGGGTAATTTAAGCAAAAAGTAAGGATACTGGGGAGTCAGGGAACTCTGAGGAAGAAGACTCAAAGGGCCGGAGGTGTGGGATGCTGGCTGCCAGAACCAACCACATGAAGACCCCGCCACAGGACCCAACTGGAGTGCTCTGCTATCTCCACACCGGACCACAGAGGTCCAGGGCTGCCACCGGACCTGTGAGGCCTTCACCTCACTGAATCCTCAACGATCCTTCCCTCTCCTCCTGGTCCTCGGTCCAGGTCCTCATGCAGTCTGACTGGTTGACTCAGGTCAGATGCGCATGTTCTGGCCACTGGGATCAGGGCAAGTGTCTGACCCCTTCATGCCCAAGGAGAAAAGCGGGTCTTGCTATTGGGCCATTTGTAGGGGTTGACACTCTCGGCAGCCAAAACCTGATAACATCCGTTACACGACTGCATATGGACAATGGGAAGTCATCAAAGGGTGTTTTTCTCATGGCTGCTTTTATTTGGGGGGGGGTTGTGCTGGGTCTTTGTTGCTGCACACAGGCTCTCAAGTTGCTGCAAGCAGGGGCTACTCTTCACTGTGGGCTTCTCATCGTGGTGGCTTCTCCTTTGCAGGACACAGGCTCTAAGCATGGGCTGAGTGTTGCACACGGGCTGAGTAGTTGTGACAGGGTAACAGGCAGGAAGGCCAGGGGTCTCCAAATGGAGAAAATAGCCTGCAAGTGTCAGACATTTTTATCTCCCTTAAGCGGCAGGAGGAAACAAACTAGCGATGTTTTTTTCCTTCTCTATACAAATTTAAAAGGAGGTTTCTCTTAAAAAATTCTGTGTTCCCATAATGATACCTGGTTTCACTTGAAGTTAACCATTGCCTTTTTCTTATGGAAATGTTTATCTTAAGCTATGCTAATGTACTATGCATTTACCCCAGACTGTCTTCAAGTCGGTTCCGCCTTTTGGGCTCAGAACCTACTTGATAAACCAGTATGTTATACTCTGATATTGTTCCTCTAACCTATGTAAATGAAACTATTTGCATGGTGCTCTGCCCTTCTTCCGGAGAAGGCAATGGCACCCCACTCCAGTACTCTTGCCTGGAAAATCCCATGGGCGGAGGAGCCTGGTAGGCTGCAGTCCATGGGGTCGCTAAGAGTCGGACACGACTTCACTTTCACTTTTCACTTTCATGCATTGGAGAAGGAAATGGCAATCCACTCCAGTGTTCTTGCCTGGAGAATCCCAGGGACATGGGAGCCTGGTGGGCCGCCGTCTATGGGGTCACACAGAGTCAGACACGACTGAAGTGACTTAGCAGCAGCTGCCCTTCTTCAAGATTCAAGTTAATCCTTTTATGGCCCAAGATAAACCATTTGGTGCCAAGATTATCCCAAAATACATCTTATGGGTGAGGGGCCTGGTGCCATTCTAAGTTTTGAGACATTCCTTTCTTTCATTAACAGACTGCTGGTGACTATATAACATCCAGCTAAAAACTAACAGGGGGGTACTCTTTCTGCCCCCTTCTGATGCCTATGTCAGAAGCTTTCTCTATCTCCTTTATACGTTAATAAAACTTTGTTACACAAAAGCTCTGAGCGATCAAGCCTCGTCTCTGGCCCCAGATTGAATTCTTCTCCTCCGGGGGCCAAGAATCCCGGTGTCATAATTCAACAACAACCTTTCAGTTGCACACGGGCTGAGTAGTTGCACATGCACTCAGTGTTGTAGCTCGCGGGCTCTAGAGCACAGGCTAGGCAGCTGTGACACACTGGCTTAGTTGCTCTGCAGCACGTGGGATATTCCTGAACCAAAGATCAAACTCGTGTACTTATAGGTACAATAGAATATACAAAAATGTATATATTACATTTTATCCATTCATCCATCGATGGTTATTTGTGCTATTTCCAACTTTTGGCAATTGTGAATAATGTTCCTATGAACATGGGTGTGCAAATATCTTGAGACCTTTTGGATATTGTACCCAGAAGTGAATTGTATCAATATACATTTTTGTTATATACAATAGGTACGATAGAATATTATCCAGTCTGCAAAAGGAATTGATTCTGACACACGCTATCACATGGATGAACCTTGACAACATGGTAAGTGAGATGAGACATAAAGGAATCTCCCTGGTGATTCAGTGGTTAAGAATCCGCCCTCCAATGCAAGATCCCATGTGCCACAGGGCACCTGAGACTGAGTGGCACAACGAAGACCCAGTGCAGCCAAAATAAAAATAAACAAATTTTTAAAAACTTTAAGAAAGAAATAAGACACAAAAGGGCAAACATTCTCTGGCTCCTTATGGACAGAAAGTAGGATGGTGGGTGCCAGAAGCTGAGGCAATAGGGAACAGGGAATTACTTACTGTCTAACAGGGACGGAGTTTCACTTTGGGAGGATGAAAAGGTTCTAGAGATGAATGATGGTGATGGCCGCACAGCACTGCGAGTGTGTTTAATGCTACCAAACTGTACACTTAAGATGCTTAAAATGGTAAATTTTATGTTATGTATTTTGTCACAATAAATTAAAAAAAACCCCAAAACACCACTCTGGACTTGCCTGATGGTACAGTGGACAGAAATCCATGTAATACACAGGGCTGTTGTTAAGGATTGAGTCAGATAACACGTGGAATTATTGTATCAAAGGGTTTTAAGCAGGAGAGAAACAGCGTCATATTTTGTCTCTTAGAAAACTCTAAGGAGAGCCACTAGGAGGCCAGGGCAAACGTCCAGGGGCCACAGAGGCGGCATGGAGAGGTGTTGAGGAGGCTTTGGCTGATGGGAGAGGGTGAAGGAGAGGGTAGATCCGCAGATGACCCCAGGTTCCTGGCTGTGACTGGGTCAGCAGGGGGTGCTGATAACCCGACAAGCACAGAAAAAGGCACGTTGGTGGATGAGCTGAATTTGAGATGACTTCTGAGTTGAGATAGTTTTAGAAGACAGTTCTAGATTCCAGTTTGAGCTCAGCAGAGATGTATGGTTTGGAGATAAAGACTAGTAAAATCTTGAGACTTCCCTGGTAGTCCAGTGGCTAAGAATCCACCTTCCAATGCAGGGGATGCAGGTTCAACCCCTGGTCAGGGAACTAAGATCCCACATGCCGCTGGGCAACTAAACCCACACACAACTAGAGAGCCTGAGCACTGCAACTAAAGAAGCCCGCACGCTGCGAGGAAGACTCAGTGCAGAAAAAAACCCAGCAACCTAGGAAGTCTTGAGCAAGGAGGTGGCGCGTTTATTCTAAAAACAAGGAGGCAAGGGCAAGTGTAGAAAGGATAAGGAAAGGGAGAGTGGGTGTGCCACCTGCATAAAGATGCGTTTATGTCCCTGGGCCTCCTCTGGCCTGGTGGGAGAATTCCTGGGAATCACAGCTTTGATTAGCTCCCCAGGGCATTCTGCACCCACTGCTGTTGAGCACCCAGGCTGAGCCAGTGAGGAACTGGCTCCTTCACAGGAATCTGTCAGGGAGAGGAAGCAGGGTAAGAGCTGGACTCAGGGAGGGTGGAGGGTTGGTGCCCGGGTGCTAACAGTGAAGCTCTTAGCAGCCTCACCCCAGACCAACTTTTTTCCTGCTGGGACGAGGGTATGGGGCTCCCCTTCTTGGAGGAGTGACTGGACAGAAAACACGGACCTGGGGGTGGGAGTGATCTACCACAGGGCTACTGGAGGCCAGGCTGGCGGTCCCCCTTAAAAACAGACAACCAGCCCAAAGAAAGCATGGTTTCCTGGGTCCCACACCCTCAGCTCTGCCTTTGAGCCAACAAAAGAAGAGTCTATGAACAGGCAGAAACTTTTTTGTTTGTTTTAATTTTAAGAAGAAGTCCCAGTTTTCTCTTCAACTCTATTCTTAGTTTTTCAGGGACAGAGAGAAGTCTGCAGTAACAACATCAACTGAACATCATCTGGTGACTTTCGGCTTTTAGGACAAAGACATTTCCCAGGAGTTGTCCTGCCAGTCAGCGAGGACAACTCTCCAGGTACAGTGCAGTTCAAGGGCGTCTGGGTTCACCCTGGCAAAGGGGCTTGCGTGAGAAAGCATGAAGCACTGGACGGGTAGCCTAGGGCCCTAGGCCTTGCAGAGCTTAACTGGTACCCACCAGGCCTGTGCCATTTAAGGAACCCTAACCAAGCACTCACCTTCCCTGATGTCCTCTGCTATCCACTAGCCCCTCCGTATTCCCTCTTAGCTTCTACTTCCATGAATCCATAATCATAAAAAGGTACAGTGGCCTGGGCTACAGCGGAAACTGTGGTTGGGCAGCCACTGAAAGCTCACCTCTTACCAGTATTGAGAAAAGAGAAACAAGGGCTGGGGCATGCGGATCACCAGAGACAATGAGATGACCCCTTCCTCCCCCCAGTTCAACTCCTAGTACCTGCGTCAGGCAGGGTCCTCGTGTGAGAGGACGCTACGGAAGCTGAAAGTTAAAGCTGCTATTAACCTGGCCCCTTTCTGGCACGTGAGAAAAGCTTCCTAGAACTTTACAAAACACTAAGGTCACCAGGACCATACAACCCCAAAGATTTTCTTCTAGAGCTGAGTAGACTGTACACTTTGTAAAAAACAGGTGTGAGTAACGAGAGGGCGCCTTCAGCCATGGGCCCCTTCCCGGCCCTCTGCAGGCATCGACCCAGAATCCCTGAGCCTCAGGTTCTACGTTTTCTCGAGATAACCTTCTTCACCTCGAGCAGCCATTGCTCCATCAGCTTGCATTTAACCCAACATCTCAGCAGCAACACACAGAACTACAAATACAGCTTCCTTGTAGTAGACATTTATCGTCTGAGACATAACCAAAGCCTCCCTCTCTCCTACAAAAAAAGACTCTATAGGCCGAGGGTCCAGATTCTTCCTCACAGATAGGACTTCTCCAATCCATGGGTTCAGTGCTCCCGGACCATCTACAGAATCTAAGAGGAAACCCAAGCTTCGCTACCTAGATGGGCTCAAGGAGGGGAACCAAGCCCCAGCAGAGGTGACTCAGTAGAGAAAGCCTGAGGCTGGCCAGGGCCCCCGTACCTGTCTCCGGTGGGCTGGTGCAGAACAGCGGCACTTCCCCTCAGGAGCAGAGAGGTGCCCTCTCTCCCCCCGACCCCCAGCCCTTTAACCTCCTCTGGCTGGGCCAGTGATGCCTGCTCCCAAGTCTGTGGCCTGACTGGAAAGTGGCTGGGATCCTCTGGGAGGTGGGGGGAGGGGATGGTAGGTCACTGACGACAGACGGGACACCAATGCGATGCTGAGCCAGGGAGGTCCCCCTTCTGGAAGCTCGGTTGGCTGCTGCTGCTGCACCAACCCCCAGAGGACAGGCCCCACGTGCAGCAACAGCACATGCGTGGGGAACAAGACCAGGGCAGGGGACCCCAAGCGTCTTTTCCACAAGGAGAGGGAACTATATACAGCGGGAGGAGGGCAGAGTCTGGCCAGGGACACCCCCACTTCATCTCATTCAACCAGGAGATCAAAGCGCTCAGCGGCTTCAAACTCAGCATTCATGGCCGCGGCCCACTCATCCAGCTCCGATTTCTGGGGGAAGAGAAACGGGGGGCAGGTGAGTGGCGAAGGGGGCACGTCGGCAGTGCATCTCCACCCACACTCTGCAGGCACTGCCTTTCCACAAGAGCCAGGGCTAAGCCCCTGCCCTGCCTGTGTCCTGATGTGTCTCCCCGTGTGTCTGGCGTGGTAGCAGAGGAAGAATCCTGCCCCTCACTCACCAAGATCTCCGGCAGCTTTTTCTTCTTTCGTTTCTCTTTCACAACCAGAGGGGAGATTCCAGGGAGAGTTGTGTCTGGGGCCCAGGGCTTCACAGAAGTCCTGGGGACCTCAGCTAACACTGAATCCACCACTGGCGAGACTCCAGCCAAGTCTTCAGCTGCCACCAGCCCCTCAAAGCCAAAGCAGGACCGGCGGCCTGGGGTGGAGGTGGACGCAGAGCTCAGAGTCTCCAGGCGGCTGTATGAGCGCCTGACCTTCTTTGACATTTCCAAGTCTCTGGCGTCCACGTCTCCTTTCCAAGAGTTGGACTCAGCACTCACGGGGCAAAGCACAGGAGTGGAGGGGGCGGTGACAGGGACAGTGCAGGTCTGGAAGAGGTCCTCCTTAGTGAGCTTCTTGCTAGGAGGGTTGTTTTCTTTCTCCGATAAAAAAGCGATCTGTAGCAGGACAAAAAAGAGAATGCCTCCCAGTTATTTAACTGTGTTACTGACTTCAAGAAAAGCCCAAGGATCCACTAAGTCCTTACTAGTCACCTGCCAGGCACTGTGCCAGGCACTGGGAAGACAGCAGGGAAGAAAACAAAGAAGACACACTTGTTTCCACAGGGCTTCCATTCTAGTGGTAAAAAGACCACAGGGGGAATTGTGTCACATATTAGAGGTGCCAAGCACCTTGGGAAGAAAACAGAACAGGATGGAGCGTACATGGGGTGAGCGGGAATTTTAAATAGGTCAATGTAGGCCTCACCCACATAGAGGTAGCACTTGAAGGAAGCAAAGGAGTCAGTCATCCAGAGGAGAACTGTCCTAGGCAGAGAACAGAAAGTGCAAAATCCTGAGGTGAAACTGTGCCAGTCAGGGTCAAGGACAAGAAGGGCAGTGAGGGTGAAGTGAGAGGGAGTGAGCCGAGGAACTGACGATGGGATTCGAGAGGTAACGCGGGTGTTACAGGGCATGTTTTGCAGGCCATTATTTTAAGGGGAGGCCCCGGGAGCCATGGCAAGGTTGTGAACAGGAAAATGCTTAATCTGACATGTGTATTAAGATGTTCGCACACTGGTTTCTCATAATTCCAAAATCACTACTTGATTTTGACTGTTTGCTGGTTGGCTGAGACCTCAACTAGAATGTGCGTGTCCGTGAGCAGCTATCTTCATCTGTCTGGTTTTGACCTAGCCTATGCGCAGCACCTTCAGCAGAGCCCTGCATGGAGTAGGTGTTCAATACATAAAGACTCAATTGACTTTCACAAAACTTGACACTGAGCTTTCAGGACATATTTAGTGACCCTTGTAGTTTAAAAGAATTACATTAGTTATCATGAGACATTTCCTGGCTATAGGCTCTGGGGAATCTATCCCATCAGTCTTATTAAAAGGGATGCTGAACAAAATGAGGGTCACCCAGACTACCACTTTGTCAGTCCCTACAGCCATCCAAGTCCTTGCACATTTTTTTGGTCCAATATCTCATGAATCTATCATTCAACCAGTAAGAATGGCCACTGTCAGGGAGACAGAAACCTGCCCTCAAGACAACAAATACACAAACAAAGTACTCTTGGCTATTCATAAGGCCTATCGGGAAGGCTTCAGGGAGGAGGTATCCTTTGAGCTGAGTCCTGTGTGATGGGGCTCTCCAGCAGTACTCCAGCAACACTCTGCTTTTACCTTACGTCATGCGCCCAATGTCTCACTTTAGGACCCCTTTGATGTCCTCCTACTTGGTCTTGGAGTCCGCAGAAGGCTTTCTCCAACCAGACCCAAGAAGGATCTTTCTAAAACACCCAAGACTGCCTCAGTCACTACCTTGCGACTCTCCAAAGCTGCCCACAGAACGAAGGATGAAGTCCAAGTTCATCAGGATCTGCTCTGGCTTAGTACACTCCCTCTCCTGACAAGGTCAACTGCAGACACACCAAAAGTGCTGTTCCTGAAACCTTGTGCTTTTCCTTGTGGACTCCAGGTGTCTACAAACACAGCTTCCTTTGCCTGGAACACTGCTAACTTGTCTTCAAAGACTCAGTTCAAACACCTCTGTGAAACGTTCCCTGAGCTACCTGGTCTGGGTTAGGTATCTTTACAGCATCTGCTACTTTCTTTATTACAATCCTAAGCATACTATGTTATCACTTGTTTTTCTCCCCAGTTGACTACAAGCCTCTGAGCTACTCAAAGGCAGGTAACATTTCTCACTCATTATATTTTCAGGTGCAGATCTTCTGTTAATGAGACACCTTTAACAATAACTTCTGCTAAAACAGTTCAAGACATTATACGTTACTGAGAAAAAGAGGCTAGAAAGAAGAAAGAGTAGTAAGACCCAGCTCAATTTTAAAAGGAAAATGGTAGAGAATACCAGGGCATTAAACGCACCAAGTGTGTAGGAAGTAAGCAAGCCTGGCAACATATGCAGGTGTCCAAAGGCAAGCTGTTTCAAAATACAGCAAGAACAACTTCCTGGGCAGACATGAGTGAGTGAGTCAAAGTCGCTCAGTTGTGTCCATCTCTTTGCGACTCCATGGACTATACAGTCCGTGGAATTCTTCAGGCCAGAATATTGGAGTGGGTTGGGATCTTCGCAACCCAGGAATCGAACCCAGGTCTCCCGCATTGCAGGCAGACTCTTTACCAGCGGAGCCACAAGACATGAGCAGCCATTATATTCTGCCCCAGCTCTAGTGTGTCTGTCCTGGATTCCCCTTAACTAAGAAAACGAAAATGAACTTACCCGGGGGCTTCTTCGAGGAGAGTCAATGGATGTGATCTGTGGAGACAACGAGTTGATCACACAGCCGACTCCCGATCCTGGCTCTCCACCTACAACCCCTCTCTCAGCCCTCACCTCTACAGTATGGGCCACGATCTTCTTCAAGATGATGGGCTTTCTGACTGGAGCCTCCTGAGGTGGCTGGAGAAGAGGAGTGAACATGAGGGCTATGTTAGCCCAGAGGCTTCCAGGGCAGGAGGAACCTGAGGCTCACCTTAGGCCAGATTTCCGGGAGGGTGTTTGGGAGATCAGAGCCTGATTTCCGCTGGGACCTCCGCAGAGACCGAGTGGGAGTTGGGGCGCTGGGTCCTGCAATCAGAAAAATTTAGGAGGTAGGGGAGGACTCTAGGCCTAAGTCTGGACAACAGGTTCTAAAGAAAGAGAAGGTTCCCAAACAGGCCCTTTGGGGAAGCCTTCCTGGCCAGGAGACGAGAGAGCCTTGGAGGGCGGCGGGAGGGGGAGGGGGTTCCTCCCCGAACTGCGTCCCTCAAACGGCTCAACCCCACCTCTCCCGCGCGCCCCCTCCGCTCACCGGGGCACTGGGCGGCCCCTCCGGACCGGGTTCGTCTCTCGGACATGTCTAGCTTTGGTCTCTATCCCCTCTGCCGCAGGTGCCGAAACCAGAGCGCGCGCCAACCCGAAGGGTAAACGTTCGAATTACCCGCCTTGCCCGGGAGGAAGCGGAAGTGGCGTAAGGGGGAGGGCCGCGAGCTCCACTCACTCCTTTTTCCACCCTCCTCCGTGTCTAGCGTCTACAGGGACGGGGTCACTGGCCCTGACGTCATCAGAACGCGCCGCACCCGGAAGAGACGTGGCAGCCGAGGGATAATCGGAGCGTTGTGAGCTGGAGAGAGCTGGGCGAGAGCTTGGCTGAACGCAGTCTGACCTTCCGCTCTTCGGACCGGCCCTCGCGCCCGTGAGGACCGGTGCTGCAGCGGATTAGTAACACAGAGAGTGGGGTCTGTGGAGAAGGTGGGGGCGGGGCATGGAGGGGGTGGGGCTCAGGAGGGCCCTCTGGGGGCGGGGCCGGTGGTATCGGAGAGACGGATGGAGGGGCCTGCCCCAGGATGGGATGAGGGACGAATGCGGGGGTCTCAGGAGGCGGGATTTATGCAGGGGCCGTGGCCCAGAATGTAGAGGGACGGTGGGCAGGAGTTTGGGGTTGGGGCGGATACGTGCGGTGTCTAGGGAAATTAAGAGTGGAAACAAACCGGGCTGGTAAATGTGTAGAGGTCAGCAGAACCTGGCTTCCTGCCAACTGTGACGCTTTCCTCAGGGTCGACTATGGGACTTTGCAAGTGCCCCAAGAGGAAGGTGACCAACCTATTCTGCTTCGAACACCGGGTCAACGTCTGCGAGCACTGCCTGGTAGCCAATCACGCCAAGGTGGGTGTTCAGGGTAGAGACTGAGCAGGGCACTAGGTGGGCAGGTCGTAGACTTCCCTCCAAATCTATGAAAGGTCTGGCCCTAGAATGGAAGCTCCACAAGGGCAGGGACTTAGTTTAGTTTGTTCACTGTTGTATCCCCAGTGCTTAAGACAGAGTCTGGCACATGTGTGCTCCATGAATGTTTATTGATTGGTCAAACAGAAGAATGAATCTCCTCTGTGATGACAGAAAAAGAGGCACCTGGGCCTTGGGGAGACGGGCTGTGGGCCCTGGCTCCAGCTGTGACCCCCTTCTCCCACTTCAGTGCATCGTCCAGTCCTACCTGCAGTGGCTCCAGGATAGCGATTACAACCCCAATTGCCGCCTGTGTAACATACCCCTGGCTGCTCGGGAGACAACCCGCCTCATCTGTTATGGTGAGGCCTGGGCACCTTGGGGGTGGGGATCTGGACAAGACCAGTGTGACTGGTTTCCAGCGGCTCCCCAAGCAGCAGGACAGTGAGACCTTCAAGCTTGGGAGGCTGGAACTCAGATTCTGGTCCCACTAGGTAACTTACCTGCTGTGTGAGCTCAGGCAAGTCACTTTCCCTTTCTAGGCCTTAGTGTTTTTTTCCCTAAAAACTAAGCTCCTAGCTTCCTGCCTGCCAGTCTCTCGGGTGTGGTTGTGGCTGTGAGCAGTAGCTGGCTGTACCTGTAGTGAACGGAAAGCATGGGGCTCTCAGATGTTTGGGATCTGTTTCTAATTCCAACATGACACAGAGAGGAACTGAATTTCCCGCAGTAATGTCAGTTAAAAGAAGTCAACAGAGGCATGTGTCATGGTCTTGACCCGACTGCTGTAAGAGCCTTAGCTCCACTTTTTGAAGGAACTAGTGTAAAAGAGTGAGCTTAACGCATGTGTTTCTCACTGTGAGTGTGTGTTTATATGTTCATGAGTTAAACGTGCGTTGTGTCTTTACCTGTTAGTGTATTCACTGGTACTGTGGGTGAGTGAATGGGTCAGTGTTGTATATGAACATATGAGCGTGTTGTGAGGTTGCAGAATTCCTGGGTGTGAATGCGTAAGTGTTAGCATACTTGAGTGTATGTGAGAGTTAGTGTGCCCATAAGTGTGGATATGGGAGATGGCACTTGTGTTTGACTACGTGTATATAAATGTGTACATTTGTGCCGATGGATGTGTACATGCATACAGGTGCCTGTGTATATGTCTAGTAACCTTTTGAGCTCTTAGCCCAGTGAGTTTGTGATGAGTAGAGGTCCAGAAAGCACTCCCGGGGAGGGTAGGTGGCATATTCTTCCCACCTCCCCCGACCCCCTAGGGGCTGGGCAGCCTGGTAGCATCTGCCCTATCTTAGTCAGACAGTGGTGGCCAGGAAGACCAAAGTCTTAAGGTACACTGATATAATCGACCTGGGAAGTAGGGGGCCCTGGGCTTACACTCATGTGTGCAGATATCTCTGCAGTAGGCTAGTGGACTAGGGGTCCTAAGTGTCTTCTTCATGTCTCTCCTCCATTACTTTGTGGGCTCTAAGATCTCTTCCACTGGGCCTGCCTCAATGAGCGTGCTGCCCAGCTCCCCCGAAACACAGCGCCTGCTGGCTACCAGTGCCCCAGCTGCAGTGGCCCCATCTTCCCTCCAACCAACCTGGCTGGCCCCGTGGCCTCTGCGCTGAGAGAGAAACTGGCCACGGTCAACTGGGCCCGGGCAGGACTGGGTCTTCCTCTGGTGAGAATCCTTCTGCCCTGGGTCCTACCTGGGCCAGAGGGGTGGGTGGGGACAGCACCGGGCAGACTGGTGACATCAGTTCTTTCCTCCAGATTGACGAGCTGGTGAGCCCAGAGCCTGAACCCCTCAACACATCCGAGTTCTCTGACTGGTCCAGCTTTAATGGTAAGTGGTACCCTCCACTGCTGATGTGGTCCTTGCCTCCCCCCACTGCTGACCGCTCTCTTCCTGCCCATAGCCAGCGGTAGCCCCGAACAGGAAGAGACAGCCAGCGCTTCTGCTGCCCCAACCTTCTACAGCCAAGTCCCCCGGCCCCCTGCTTCCCCGAGCCGGCCTGAACAGCACACGGTGATCCACATGGGCAATCCAGAGCCTCTGACTCACGGTGAGCTGGGGAATTGTCCAGGCCAGAGGGGGATAGAATGGGGGGCGGGTATGCGGAGGGAGCTCGGCAGTCCACCCACCCACCCACAGAACCCTTCCTGTTCCATCAGACATCACCTCCTCACAATCCCAAGATGCTCTGTCGGGCTGAAAAAAGGCCAGGGTCTCCTGCCCTCCCCCCTCCCCACCCCTCTCTGGGCCAGTTTCCTGAGCCTGTGGATGCCGGTGGCTCTGCCCCTACAGCCTCAGCCCCGAGGAAGGTGTATGACACGCGGGATGATGAGCGGGCACCAGGCCTCCACCGAGATTGTGATGATGACAAGTACCGGCGCCGGCCAGCCCTGGGCTGGCTGGCCCAGCTGCTCAGGTACACAGGGTCAGGTGGGGCAGGATGCTAGGAACGAGGAGTGGGGGTAGTGAGAGCCAGAGGTCCTGGGGGGATGGTTTCATGATAAAGAAGGCCTGTCCTGGGCAATAATGGGACCTGGTGTTGGGGCCCTGGATGGAGGCCTGGGCTGGAGTCTGCCCCTCTCCAGCTCTTTCCTTGCCTGCTGCATATGAGGTTCAGACTCAGGCTCTTGAGGCCCCTTCCCGCTCTGACACCTCCCCGGTCTTTGTGACTCCCCTTACGCCTGACACATTCTGGCTTCCAGAACACAGCTGTTGCCTCAGCTGCTTTGAGCTCTACGATCATCCTTGTAGCAGGCAGGTGTAGGGATGAGCCGCCCCTTCTGCCCCCACAGCACATTTGAGGAAACAATGCTCAGGGCTGGTGGCACTGGGGCCAGAAGACAAGGGTCGTGGCTGGCACTCCTCTCCCAGCCGCAGGGCCACCAGGGACCTGAGGCCTGACCTGACTTTCCCCTCACCCCCCAGGAGCCGAGCTGGGCCCCGTAAGCGGCCACTGACCCTGCTGCAGCGGGCGGGGCTGCTGCTGCTACTGGGGCTGCTGGGCTTCCTGGCCCTGCTGGCTCTCATGTCTCGCCTGGGCCGGGCTGCGGCTGACAGCGACCCCAACCTGGACCCACTCATGAACCCTCACATCCGTGTGGGTCCCTCCTGAATCTCTGCCTATGGCTGGGCCAGCCTAGGACCTGGGGGCTTGAGGAGGGTGGTAGGGCAGGCCGTCTGGGGGGCCCTTCTCTGTTCCTCTCTCTCAAGCCTGAGACACTAAGATCCCAGACCCAAAGTCAAGTCCACCAGAGTGGCTGCAGGCTAAGCCTGGGGTCCCTGCAGATCAAGCATTTGACCTGCTCCTCCTGGGTCTCCAGCTCCCCTCCTGACTCCATTCTTCCCGCTGACCAAAAGGAGCCAACAGGTGGAAATAAATGATAGACTTTATTAAAACACCTGAAGCAGCCTTTTCCTTCCCCCTTCTCAGCCCGGGTCCCAGGCCTCAGTGGCTCTCTTCCCGGTACTGAATGGCGAGAAACTCCAGGGACAGGCGGTTGAAGAACATGGCCCCGTTGAGCACTGGGCAGAGGAGAGAGCCCCCGTCAGCCTTGCCTGCCCCCTCCTTGCTGTGTCTCTGCGTTCCAAAGCTCCCCACTCCCCGTGAGCCCACCTCCCTCCCCTACTCACTCAGGATGGTCAGGGAAAAGCAGCGAAAAAACTTGTCATATGTCATCTCCGCGTAGAGTGACCCCATGGCGGCCCAGCAGATGCTGATCACCTGGGAGAACTGTGGGCCCCATCCCATGGGAGAGTGGCCCCTGACACAACAGTGGGGTTTCCATCAGCCCCTGGGCCTCCCCAGACCACCTCTCGAGCCCCCGCCCCAGCCTACCATCAGGACAACAGTGTAGCGGAAGCTCATGCGGTCGTAGCGGTAGGTGACCCAGAAGTTGTGCACGTCGTTGGCAAAGACAGCCAGGTGTATGAAGAAGAGCATCAGCGCAGCCATAGTGAGAATCATGCCTTGTGGGAAGAAGAGCACGGCCACTCGGTCCCGCCACCGCATCATGGAAGGAATGCAGACCCAAGGCGGGCGGCAGAACTTGAGCAGGCAGACACTGTCCAGGAAGAGCAGCCGACCCCTCCGGTTCTAGAGCGCCCCTGTGGGATTCTAGAATAAGAAGGACATTGTAGAGTACAAGATTCTAGAACATGGGCTGGTTCTGGCCAATACAGCCGTGTTTCATGGGTGGCCAGGGCAGCTCTGAATTGGGGGAGGGCGCCGGGCTAAACGTACAGAGCATGGGGCCCTGTCGTACGGAGGAAGGGGCAGGGCTCCTCATCCCAGTCTGTGCTCTGGTGTGAGTCTTCTCACTGAATCCGCAACATGTCCACACAGGAGGTAGTGTGGTCACCTTCCACAGATGAAGAACTGGGATCCAGAAAAGGGGCGGGGCATGTAGATCCTCAGGGCGTCTTAGGTGTGTGAGAGGTCAGATGTGATCTCATCTATTCAAGTCTCTGGTGTAACTGAAGGGTGTAACCAGGTGAGGGCAGGCCTGAGCTGGATCACAAGCTACAAGTATTTGTTCCAGCTTCTGATGGAAGGGACAGTGGATCTTCCATAGCTGTCCCAGGACCTTGCCACAACCTCCCAGGCATGGCCTGGAGAGCAACTGGCTTTTCCATCTTCTCCTAGATGTCCTTCCAACATATGATGCTGACCAGCTCTCCCCTCTGCCACCTTCCCGCACTTAGCATCTTCACACCCATCGCCTCTACTCTGCCAGAAGTCCCAGGAGAAAGCTGGTATTGGTGGCACAAAGCCTATTTTACACACAGACCTGGGGCACAGAGAGGACTGTCTGCTGAAGTTTTCACAGTAAGGGACTTGGTACTGAGACTAAGATCCAGTTCCACCCAAGGCTGTGGAATGGGCAAGAAAAGAAAATTGTGAGAACTCCAGGACTGCCAACAAAATAAGGCTGAAAAGTGGCCCAAAATGGTGTGGAGGGACGTGCAATCTCCCAGGAACTAAAGTAGAAAAAGTTGATTTTGAACTTGGCCAGCCCTGTTTCCTCCTGTCTGACTGCCCCAGAAGTCAGGTCCCAGGCCTGGCCAAGATCTGAAATCTGCTGCCTTTGGAAGGAGTAAGGTTAGAACCTGACCCCATCAACCATGGTTGCTGCCCAGTGTCATTAATCACAAAACCCTCAGACCTCCTCTTAACACATTGAAGGGGTGATGCCTGTTCCCCGCTGTGTTCACACTGTTGAAATACTAGTTCACACTGTAGTTTTCATTTGAATACAGATGAACTTTTTTTTTTTTTTTTTGGTTAGGTCTCCTACCTCAATGCCATTTTTAAAAGTTATCCAAGTAGAGTATGTTCTTGAGGAAGATTTACATGATACACAAGCATACAGAGGAATCTTCCTCCACACCCCTCCCACCACAGAAGTAACCCCTTCAACAGTTTGGTGAGTGGGCATCTTTTGAGTCCCTTGATGAAACTTCATACACCTGCATGTATGTCTCTACATGCACAATTAAAAAAAAAATCACGCCACACATTGTTAAAATATAATTTTTTAAAAGTTAACATGGGACTTCCCTGGTGGTCCAGTGGCTAAGATGCCATACTCCCAATGCAGGTGGCCTGGGTTTAATCCCTGGTCAGGGAACTAGATCCTACATGCCACAGCTAATACCAGGCACAGCCAAATAAATATTTTAAAAGTTAAAAATATACTTGAATAAACACAACTAAGATATATTAACTCTTCAATGAAGGGGTTCCCCCTCACTCGTGTAATGCATCATGAGGCACTAGGTATTGATAGGCATTTAAAGAAGAGTTAGGACATGTTAGGACATGATTACTAGATACAAGATTGGTTGATGTCCTACAGGGCAATAAAAACAAAATTTTGAGGTTATTTTCCCACTGGATATTTCCACTGGAGATGTTTCACATCTCTCCAGCACTTTCTAAATAGCAAGATCAAACAAATGTACACTTCTGTATAGTCCTTGGGTGGGCTTGTGAAACAATGCCCCAGTATGGTATTGGAAGGTCATGCTACACTGTCTTTATTCCAACTGTTGGATAATTTTTCATAACAGTATTCTGCAAATTTTTTTAAGTTTATAGATCTGGAGTAGATCTAAATCTTTATACTTTTGTCTTCATTTTTCTTAAGATTATAGGTTCATAGCTGAAATCTTCATATATATATTTTTAGACAGTCTCTGAATATCCCATAGATTTAGGGGTCAACAAACTTTCTGTGAAAAACAAGATAGTAAATGGTTTTGCCCGCCAAAGAATAAATTGGTTTCCATTCCACCCCAGACCCCCCAACCCATAATATGTTTCAAAGACCACAATGACAAAGTCTTTTTCTCCTTTTTCATCCACTCAAATTCAGTGTGTCTCAATTTGAACTCCCAAGTCTTTCCTTACCTTCAGCTCTTTACTTCAGTGAACAGCTGTGCATTTGTCCCAACCAGAAACCTGAGAATTACCTTCAACACCTCCACCTAACCCATCAAGGCAGCGCATTTCAACAGTCGCTTGAAGAAACAGTCTTTCCTTAGTGCATGCGCTGTAGCCTGGCCAGGTTCCTCGGTCCATGGGATTTCCTAGGCAAGAATACTGGAGTGATTTGCCATTCCCTTCTCCAGGGCATCTTCCCAACCCAGGGATGGAACCCAGGTCTCCTGCATTGCAGGCAGATTCTTTACCACTGAACGACCCCGGAAGCCTTATCAGTGACTGAAGATCTACCAAGTGTGTCTTCTCAGGGTATAACAGGANACAAATCCTCATGTCCCACATCCCCCAGTTCCTCCAGTGTTGGGGAAGCCAGCAGAGGGTTTACACAGAGCAGACCCAGATTATGGTCCTGCCCTGACGCGAATCCACTCTCATCTTTCTTAGAGCTTTTGTGGTTTGATAACCATTGAGGTAATAACTGTTCTCAGAGGGTTGTTTTGAGGACCAAAGGGGAGAAAAAGACAAAATGAAATTTTAAAAAGAAATGAATTTATCTGAAGCACTTAGAATCTCTGACACTAAGGATGCCTTGGTAACAGTTTCTTTCATTAGTGCTAGCTTTCTTCTGTTTCAAGTCTGAATCAAGAATGGGCTTATTTCTCTCTTTCCTTTTCTCTCTCTTCTTTCCTTTTTTCCTTCCTCTTTCCCCTTTTCCTCTTCCTTTCTCTTTTTGTAAATGAAGCAAAGAGACAGAAAGTGTATGTCATTAAGGGACAAAGATCATGTAAAGGCTTCCCCCCACCCCCTTCTGTTCCCTTTATTCTCTATTCAAGACGGTGCTAGGCAGTGTTCAGCTTTCATCCACGCTAGCTTCTGTCTTGTGTTGGGGAAATGTACTGCTCAGACTTCTGTAATAATTTTGGACCCACATGTACTTAGTCCTAGAGGCAGATCTCATGGGTCTACCTACAGAGTATATTATCTTTACTCTGAGTGAGATGAAATGAACAGAAGATGGGGTGACCTGACTTTTGATTTAAAAGGACCCTTCTGCCCCCTGTTGAAAGTGGACTATAGGGAGGCAAGTATGGTAGAGACACCCATTAGAAGGCTGTTTTAACAGTCCAGGCAAGATGCTGGTTGTGTGGACCAGGGTGGGTGCAGTGGAAAAGTAGAATGGCTCAAGATTCTTAAGTTTGTTAGTTGAGGGATCTGGAGTTCAGAGAAGGCTGGAACTTGAGACACAAGTGGAACAAGATGAGATCTAGGGAGAGAGTGTACAGAGAGAAGAGGTCTGAGGACTGAAGCTTGGGGCATCCTAAGATTTGGAAGTGATGAAGAGAAGGAAACTCTCACAAATCTTCTTTTTCAAAGGAGCAAACATTTGGGAAAGTTTGAGAACAACCAGGACCCTGGGTGTCTTAGAAGATAAATGAAGAAAAGCATTTTAAGAAATTGATGAGCTTGACCAATATGTTAGCTCATGGAGTGCTCATCAGTGGTGCAAGAGAAGGAGAAACTACAGAAGCAAGGTCCTCAGGAAAGAAGGAGGGGATTGAGCAGTGCACAGTGGAGAGGTTCACCTGAAGACAAGGCCAGGAGCCCGTCTGTGGCCAGAGCCAGTCAGGTGGATAGGCAGATAGAGTTCAACTAGAGACCTTCCAGAGCACGTTAAGGAATCTAACCTTTATCTAAAGCATACTTAGCTAATCAAGCTGTTACGATTTTTGTTTTGAAAAGATCCCTCTACCTCCTAGCTGCATTGGAAGGAATAGATTGGAGAGGGGGTTAGAGTGAGGCCATTTCAGTAGTCCAGACCAGAGATTCTGGGAGCTTACTCCAGGATGCTAATAGTGAAGTTGCTCAGTCGTGTCCGACTCTTTGTGACCCCGTGGACTGTAGCCCACCAGGCTCCTCCGTCCATGGGATTCTCCAGGCAAGAGTACTGGAGTGGGTTGCCATTTCCTTCTCCAGGGGATCTTCCCAACCCAGGGATTGAACCTGGGTCTCCTGCAATGGAGGCAGACGCTTTAACCTCTGAGCCACCAGGGAAGCCCTGGAGATGGACTGTGATGAGTAAACTGAGAAGTGTGAGGGGCACCATTGACAGGACATAGTGTTGAGGAGCTTTGAATAAACAGAATGCCCTAGTTTCAACTTGAACACTGGATGGCGCATGTGGTGCCCGAGAAACTACAAGAAGATCTGGTGTAAGAATGGAAACATGATGAGCTAGGTTTTTTCTTGTTTTTGTTTTCAAGGGGAGTAAGGCATGACATGAACCTGGAGGAGCCTGTGGGGCCACATCAGGAGGGCCCTTTGTAGACAAGATAAGGATTATGGTCTTTATCATAAGAACTCTAGAGATACTTCTTGCAAACAGTAACCAGAAGACAGTTGGGATAGTAGTACCACTTCAGACAAAATAATATGTAAGACAAAAATTGTTACTAAAGAGAAAGAAGGACATTTTATAACAGTCAGCTCATTAAGATGTTAACGAATATAAACACATATGGACCTAACAACAGAATCCCAAATACATAAAGCAAAATCAGATAGAATTAAAGACAGAAAAAGAAGTTCAGCAATAATAGTTAGAAATGTTCATATCCCACTTTCAAAAATGGAGTGAACAGTTAGGGAGAAAGACAGCAAGAAAATAGGCTTAAATAGCACTTACTCAGGGAGTTTAAGCTGGGGCTGTGTGGCAACGTAGAGGGGTGGGATAGGGTGGGAGGTGGAAGGCAGGTTCAAGAGGGAGAGGACATATGTATACTTATGCATGTTGACGTATGGCAGAAACCAGCACAATACTGCAAAGCAATGTACCTTTCACTTAAAAATAAATACAATTTTATAAACAGAAAACAACACTTAAACCAAATAGACCTAACAGGCACATACAAAACCCTCTCCTACAACAACAGCAGAATACACATTCTTCTTAAGTGTACATGGAACAGTCTCCAGGATAGACCATATTGTAGGCCATACAAGTCTCAATAAATTTAAGAGAATTGGAATCAAGTAACTGGTGTTCTCTGAACATAGTGGAATTCAATTATAAATCAATAACAGAAAGGAATTTGAGAAATTTGCAAATTTGTCAAAATTAAACTATGCTCCTAAGTAACCAGTGCATCAAGGAAAAATCACAAAGAAATCAGAAAATGCTTTGAGATGAATGAACATGAAAACAACATTCCAAACCCTATGAGATGAAGCAAAAGCAGTGCTCAGAGGGGAATTTATAGCTGTAAATGCTTACATGAAAAAAAAGAGGACTTCCCTGGTGGTCCAGAGGTTAAGAATCTGCCAGCCAATGCAGGGGACATGGGTTCGACCCCTGGTCCAGCAAGTTTCCGCATGCCTTGGGGCAACTAAGCCTGTGCGCCACAACTGCTGAAGCCTGTGAGCTCTAGAGCCCATGCTCTGCAACGACAGAAGCCTCCTCAGGGAGAAGCCCCCGCTCTGCAGCTAGAGAGTAGCCCTGCTAAGGAAAGCCTGCGCACAGCAATGAGACCCGACGCAGCCAAAAATAAAGCTTTAAAAATAGAGATCTGAAATCAGTAACCTACTACCTAGGAAAGTTAAGAGGAAAAATGTGCAAACTAAACCAACAGTAAGTAAAAGTCAGGAAATAATAAAACTTAGAATTAAGAGCATAGAAAACAATAGAGAAAATCAATGAAACCAAAAGTTGGTTCTTTGAAAAGCTCAACAAAATTGACAAACCTAGCTAGACCAAGAAAAAAATGAGAGAATATTCAAATTACTACAACCAGGAATGAGAAAGGGAATGTTACCACCTGTACAAGGCTAAGACTTGTACATTGAAAACTAAAACAGTTTGAAAGAAATTAAAGGATACCTAAATAAATAAAAAGATGTCCCATATTCATAGACTGGAAAACTTATTATTTAATATTTAAGGTGGCAATACATCCAAACTGATCTACAGATTCAGTGCAGTTCTTATCAAAATTCCAAATGCCTTTTTTGCATAATTGACAAGCTGATCTTAAAATTTATAAGGAAATGCAGGAGATCCAGAAGAGCCAAAAAATCTTGAAAAAGAACAAAGTTGGAGGACTCACATTTCTTGGTTTCAGAATTTACCACAAATCTACAAAATCAAGACAGTATAATACTGGTATAGGGTAAGCTTTCAGATTAATTGAATAGAATTTTTTTGGTAATAACTAGTTTATTAGTAATTATAAATAATAGCAACTGGCTAATACTAGACAATATTTATTGAGTGTTTAATATAAAACCACTGATTGGGGTGCTTAACATATATTAATTAAATTCTTATACGAAGTAGTTAACTATATATCCATTTTACAAATGAGGAAACAGATAATGAGATGCTAAATAACTCAGTCAAAATTTTATAGGTAAAACACAATGTTTAATGCCTTGTTTCAAACACAAAGCAAATCTAAAAATAACTTTTAAAAATCAGGTTTTTTGTCCTAGTATCTGTAGTAGCTTTTGAAAGAGCTATATGTCTATAAAAGATAAACATTATCATGCATAATAAATAAATTCCTAAATGAATAAGTTTTATGTTTGAATATTATTTAACAAGTGAAAAATAAAACCATAACAATTAGAAAGTAGACAAATATATTTTAAAAAATACTGCCATAAAGGAGAAATAATAATTCAAGAAAGTATAGCAGGCCTTCCCTGGTGGCTCAGTGGTAAAGAATCCATCTGCCAGTGCAGGAAACATGGGTTCTATCCCTGGTCCAGGAGGATCCTACATGCCACGGAGGAATTGAGACCGTGTGCTGCAGCTACTGAGCCTGTGCTCTAGAGCCTGGGAACCGCAACTTGCTGAGCCCTCATGCCACGGCTACTGGAAGCCTGCACAGCCTTGAGCCCGGGCTCTGCAACAGGAGAAGTCACTGCAATGAGAAGCCCAAGCACCGCAAGAAAGAGTAGCCCCCACTTTTCGCAACTAGAGAAAAGCCCGAGCACAGCAACAAGACCCAGCTTCCTTTGTTTTGATTTCCTTTTTTGATCCAATAGTTGACAAGAATGTTTTTTAGTTTTGTCATCAATCTCCAATTTCATTGCATTGTGATCAGAGAATGCTGTTTGTACCATTTCAGTTTCTTCTGTAAATATATTGAGATTTCCTTTATGACCTAATACATGGTAAGGTTTTGGTGTATTATGGAATCTTGAATATAAATCAAGTAGGTCTTCCATATTGTGTTATTTAGGTCTTCTGTAGCTTCATTTGGCTTTTGTCTTTTTGATCTGTCATGGATTGATGGAAGTGGATTAAAGTCTCCTATAATAGATATGTTTCAGTTTCATCCTCATTGCTCTCTGTTACACATATTGATGATGAGTTCCAGAGTGGAGTTAGGAAAGTCAGTTGGGAAATACTAGAAGTATTTAGACAAGAAATGATAGTGGCTTGGAAAGAAAATGTTGGAGGTAAACTTTACACAACTTGCTGGTGGACTGAATGTAGGGTAAAGGAGAGATAAAAATCAAAGATGATTCTTAAGAAATGGCAAGGAGCCAGAATGGAAAAGATTAGTGGAGGAACAGGTTTGGGGAGAGTCAGGAATTCTGTTTTGGACCTGTCATATTTGAGGTGCCCATTTGCCATCTGCATCAAGGTGTTAAGTAAGTTGTTAGCAGGGCCTGGTCAGGTCCAGAGGCAGAAATGTCTGAGTCATCACAGCCATGGGACTGGAGGAGACCCCACAGGGGTCTATTCACTCTGCAGATTTGGAAGTTGATGTTTACTTGTATTTTCTCTGTGAAGTGTGAATCAGAGTCACCATATGAGAGCTGGGGGAATGTATTGGAGTTTTGAGGACTGAGGAGAAAATGTTTGGAAAATGGGAACACAGACATCTGAAGGATGGCTGACCAATATGTAGTGCTGCTTTGGGACCTAAGTCCTATTCAGTAACATTAAGGGGAGGCCAGTTGGTGTGATTTTGTGGCCCATTTTCAACTGTTCCTTCTTAGGCAGTGGGTTGCTAATTGGGCTTAACCTGTGGTAAGGTCTTGCTGATAAATAATGGGAGTTGGGGTCAGGAGAGGCAAGGGGGCTTGCAAATGGGTGACAGTGCTGGTGGGACCCCACGGATTCTACGAGGAGTGAGCAGGGAAGTGCAGCCATGAGAGATATTACAAGAAGTGACCAGTGGTTGGGCCAGTGGGTCTGGAGTTCCTGAAAAAGCCAAAGGAATTTTAGAGTGTGGTCCACAGGATGAGTGGTTGGAAGGCAGTGAGACTTGAAGCTGAAGTTTTATTTTTTAAATGTTTTTAAATTTAAAAATATATTTATTTTTGGCTGCTCTGGGTCTTTGTTGCCATGCAAGAGCTTTGTCTAGTTGTGGCCAGTAGGGACTACTCTCCGTTTCAGTGCACAGACTTCTCATTGAGGTGGTTTCTCTTGTTGGGGAGCACCAGCTCTGGGGCCCACGGGCTTCGTACTGGCGGCTTATGCACTCAGTAGTTGTAGCACCCTCGCTTAGTTGCTCCTCAGGATGTGAGACCTTCCCAGACCAGGGATCGAACCTGTGTCCCCTGCATTGACAGGCAAATTCTTAACCACTGGACCACCAGGGAAGCTTTGAGGTTTTAGAGGAGGCAATTCTTAGCGAGGGCAAGGAGAGGGTGGCATGGATGAGACAGAGGCAGGAGTTGATGGAGTTAAGGCGGTCAGCAAACAGAATCAGGAATGTCCTAAGCTTCAACCTTGTGGATGCTCAAGAAGGTGAGTGATCCCAAACTAAGAGGCATGGCAAAGAGGACAGTGGGATGGCAACAAGAAGGGGTGTGGTTTGATGCCATGGCCTTCAAAGGTAGAAGAAGCAGCTGTGTAGGAGCTTTAAGGAGCCAAGCCCTGAGGCACCCAGGTGGAAAGGAAGAGCAGCCTCTGTAGGTGGGTTGCTGTCAGGACTGAAGAGGAAGGGCCCTTCAGAGACGGTCAGCCATGTTCCAGAAGGCCAATGGCTTGGAAGTCCGGGAAAAAGATAAGGGTGAACAAGTATTTACTCTCTGCCCTGTGCCAGGCAGGGTGTTGGGCACAGAGGATCCCCCTGGGACCCAGCGGGCAGGTCCTTGTACCCTCCTTTGAATCTGGACATTTCCTGAGAGCAAAGACTGTGGCTTCATGGGCCATCTTCTCTCTGC
Organism: Redunca redunca; assembly: GCA_006410935.1. NCBI lineage: Eukaryota > Metazoa > Chordata > Mammalia > Artiodactyla > Bovidae > Redunca > Redunca redunca. The sequence goes on from SJYQ01095214.1 coordinate 55,119, forward strand.
ATCCCAGCTTGGGCACACAGGGGGTGCCCAAAAAACCTTTGGGGTACTAACATGACACCTCACCCTGGCTCCTAGTGACCAAGCACCGCTGCTGCCCATTTCAAGCACCAAGTCATCCATGTGACCCTCCAGGAGTGAGCTCAGGCGCGACTGGGGAAGGGGAGAGTGTGTGAGTGCACCGGGCCGCGTGTCAAGCTGAGAGTCCCGCCTGCGCCCCTAGTCATCCGCCTTTCCCTCCTGCGCCCCTGTCCTCCCAGACACCATCCGGAAGATGAAGAACGACTTCCGGAAGATGGAGGACGAGATGGACCGGTTGGCCACCAACATGGCGGTGATCACGGACTTCAGCGCGCGCATCAGCGCCACGCTGCAGGACCGCCACGAGCGCATCACCAAGCTGGCAGGTGGGCCACGCGCCAGAGCCGGTGTTAAAGTGGGCCACCCTTGAGGCTGACACCACCTCCGCCTGTCCCCCAGGGGTCCACGCGCTGCTGCGGAAGCTGCAGTTCCTCTTCGAGCTGCCCTCACGCCTCACCAAGTGCGTGGAGCTGGGCGCCTACGGGCAGGCCGTGCGATACCAGGGCCGCGCGCGGGCCGTGCTGCAGCAGTACCAGCACCTGCCCTCCTTCCGTGCCATCCAGGACGACTGCCAGGTCATTACGGCTCGCCTGGCCCAGCAGCTACGGCAGCGCTTCAGGTGTGGGTCCTGGGCCACCAGCCACTGCCGCTGGGCTCCCAGGTCTGCTCCTCCTCTACCCCCCGAATTTTGTCTTCCTGCCCTTCACCTCCGTCTCCCTTCCTGCAGGGAGGGCGGCTCTGGCGCCCCTGAGCAAGCCGAGTGCGTGGAGCTGCTGCTGGCCCTTGGCGAGCCCGCGGAGGAGCTGTGCGAGGAGTTCCTGGCGCACGCCCGAGGGCGGCTGGAGGAGGAGCTGAGAAGCCTGGAGGCGGAGCTGGGGCCCTCCCCTCCAGCTCCCGACGTGTTAGAGTTCACTGACCACGGCGGCAGCGGCTTCGTCGGTGGCCTCTGCCAAGTGGCGGCGGCCTACCAGGAGCTGTTTGCCGCCCAGGGCCCGGCGGGTGCCGAGAAGCTAGCAGCCTTTGCCCGGGAGCTGGGCAGCCGCTACTTCGCGCTGGTGGAGCGGCGGCTGGCGCAGGAGCAGGGCAGCGGAGACAACTCCCTGCTGGTGCGGGCGCTGGACCGCTTCCACCGGCGCCTGCGCGCACCCGGGGCCCTGCTGGCCGCTGCCGGGCTGGCGGAGGCCGCCACCGAGATCGTGGAGCGCGTGGCCCGCGAGCGCCTGGGCCACCATCTGCAGGGCCTGCAGGCGGCCTTCCTGGGCAGCCTGACGGATGTGCGGCAGGCGCTGGCCGCCCCTCGAATTGCTGGGAAGGAAGGCCCCGGCCTGGCAGAGCTGCTGGCCAATGTGGCCAGTTCCATCCTGAGCCACATTAAGGCCTCGCTGGCTTCTGTGCACCTCTTCACCGCCAAGGAGGTGTCTTTCTCCAACAAGCCCTACTTCCGGGTATGGCCTGTCCCTGGGCATCCTTTTTTTTCCCCCCCTTTTTGGGGCATTCTTTTGTTCATCCTGTATGTGGCTTGACAGCTCCAGGGCCCTCAGTCTTTGCCCCACGCCGACTGGATGTGGTTTCAGGCTGTCTTGAAGACTGCCACAGCCTGGAGGGGTGGGGCAGGCTCTGAGGGCATTTGCAAGCAGGGTCCCTAGTGTAGGCTTTGCCCCCTTGCAGTCCCTTCTCCAAGCAGGGGAGCTGCTCTCAGGTACTGGAAACAGGATGAGAGAGGCCAGGGCACTTGGGGTCCCAATAGAACATCACTGGCAGCCTCTGCCTGGAAGAGGGGACCTGCTGTGTATCTAGGCCCCTCCTCCTCACAGGGCGAGTTCTGCAGCCAGGGTGTGCGTGAGAGCCTCATCGTGGGCTTCATCCGCTCCATGTGCCAGACGGCTCAGAGCTTCTGCGACAGCCCCGGGGAGAAGGGGGCTGCCACGCCACCTGCCCTGCTCCTGCTGCTCTCCCGCCTCTGCCTGGACTACGAGACGGCCACCATCTCCTACGTCCTCACCCTCACGGATGAACAGTTTCTGGTGCAGGTGAGCTGCTAGTTCATAGCAAGGTGGGGGTGGTGATGCTAGGAACACCGGAGACCACTCAGTGCCCTCACAGTTAGGGCTGCCTGTGCCCAGCTCAGCCTCCCCCTTGCCAAGCCTGTGCCCAGCTCCTGGTGGGCACTGGCGGCAGAGCTGCCCCCAGTACCCACTGACTGCCTGTCCTCTGCACCTGTGGCTCAGGACCAGTCTCCAGTGACGCCTGTGAGCACACTGTGTGCGGAGGCCAGGGAGACGGCACGACGCCTGCTGACCCACTAC
>SJYQ01095216.1:0-66694 GCA_006410935.1 Redunca redunca
TTCAATCCCATCCACCCCACCACCTAGGCCCCAAAGGAGATTTAAATTTTAACCCTGCACTGACTGCAGCCATGAAATTCAAAGATGCTTGCTCCTTGGAAGGAAAGCTATGATAAACCTAGACTGTATTAGAAAGCAAAGACATCACTTTGCCAACAAAAGTCCATGTTGCTAAACCTATTAACAATAGTCATGTCCAGATGTGAGAGTTGGACCATAAGGAAGGCTGACTGCCAAAGAATTCTTTCAAATTGTGGTAGTAGAGAAGACTCTTGAGAGTCCCTTGGACTGCAAGGAGGTCAAACCAATCAATGCTAAATAAAATTGACCCTAATTATTCATTGGAAAGACTGATGCTGAAGCTGAAACCCCAATACTTTGGCCACCTGGTGCAAAGAGCCAACTCTTTGGAAAAGACCCTTATGCTGGGAAAGATTGAGTGCAAGAGGGGACAGGGGTGGCAGAGGATGAGATGATTAGATAACATCACCGATTCAATGGACATGAATTTGAGCAAACTCTGGGAGAGAGTGAAGGACGGGGAAGCCTGGTGTGCTACAGTTCGTGGGGTCAAAAACAGTCGAACACATCTTAGCGACTGAATAATAGCTGTCCATTAGCAGCCAAGAGCTCCAAGCAGCTATTGAATGCTTGAAACATGGCTAGTGCTAAGATGTTCTGTAAGTGTAAAATAGACACTAGACTTCATGTGAAAATAGAAGATAAAATAGCTGGTTAATCATTTTAATGTTGATTACGTCATTCCAACAAATGATGATAGGTTAGATGTGATGATTCAGTTGGGTTATTGAGTTAAGACATAAATGTATACTATATATACTAATTTAAAATAATTTTACTGGTTTCTTTTTACATTTTAAATGCAACTACTAGAAGAAATAAGATTATACACATGGTTCTCATTAGTGGCTTACATTATATTTCTAGTGAACCACTCTGATCTGACCCCTTATTATATGCATAACCCCAGGAGTTAGTATCAGGAACATGAATACTTGGGTGCAGATAATTATAAACTAATAACTTAAAGCAGGATGATTCCAGGAAAGTAATTTCACTTCTTTATTTCCCCATCTATAAAACAGTAATGATACAGTAATAACAGTCAACAGGGCAGCTATCAAATGAGGTAATTTAATAAGCAGTCAGTAAATGGGGCCTTTACTAATGATGATGAGATGCTTATAATAATAAGTATGAATGTGATCCACAACTTTCTAGCTCAGGCACATAAAGACAGTGTAGACATCATGAACATTCAGTAAATGTTAGCTGTCAAAGTTGTTCCAAGGGTAGACAGGGAACTTCTTACAGCAATTAGACAACTCCACCTCTTTGTAACCTTTGGTCCCAGTTCTGCCCTCTGTAGTTAATACGGAGTAAGTCACATCCTTCCTGGGGAGATAACCTTTCAGATCTTTGAAGATAACCCTAGAATCTACCTACACTTTCTCTTCTAAGGACTAAACATTCTCATCTATCTAACTCCTTTTCAGGTGATAGGGCTTCAAATCTCTTTCACCTTTTTGTAAAGGACACCTGTCTCTGTCTTTTAAAAAAGTTAATTGTCATATAAATGAATTAACTAGACATTAAAAGCAATTTATGAACTATGGTGTTGGAGAAGACTCTTGAGAGTCCCTTGGACTGCAAGGAGATCCAACCAGTCCATCCTAAAGGAAATCAATACTGACTCTTCATTCATTGGAAGGACTGATGCTGAAGCTGAAACTCCAATACTTTGGCCACCTGATGTGAAGAACTGACTCATTGGAAAAGACCCCGATGCTGGGAAAAATTGAAGGCAGGAGGAGAAGGGACAACAGAGGATAAGATGGTTGGATGGCATCACCAACTCAATGGACATGAGTTTGAGTAAACTCTGGGAGTTGGCGATGGACAGGAAGTCAAACATGACAGAGTGACTGAACTGAACTGATGTAGCCTAAGCTCTTGGCAGTTATTTTTCAGATTCATCCAGTGCAAGGGGAAGACTGAAAATTCTTTGCTGTGTTACCATTAGGCAATGTCCGTGCTTACGAGGTTAGTCTTAGAAACCAATGTCTCTGGTCCACCATCTCTAGGTCTCTATGGGTTTGATTCAGGTGTCCAGTGTCTCTCCATGTCTGCAGGTCAGATAGAACACTAAGGTTCTGGGGGACACCCTATTAACAAACTCCCTCTGCCATTGTGGGGATCAGCATTCCTTGGGTTATCTGGTTCATTTAGTTACTAATAACAACCCTCTTAACTGTGCAATTGCCAAGCCTTATTTTTCTATTGTATTCATAAAAACATCTTAGATGTGTCAAATGCCTTAGAAAAATCCACCTTTACCCTGGGCTAGCTGGTGGTCTGCAGCAGGCACTCTGTGCAGAGAGGGCATTGTGGTGGTATTATGTGGAAGGGCTCTCTCTCTGGACTTGGTTGTTGGACATAAATTTCAGCATTGACATTTACTAGCTGCATTACTCTATGCAAGTAACTTAACTCATGGACTAAAACTATATCTACCTGGGAGGGTTGAGTAAGGATTAAATGAGTTAACACAGTAAAGCTCTTAAAGCAGGGCTTGGCACGTACAAGCATTCACTAATTGTTAGCTTAGCTATTATTATCTAGAACAGCCCTCTAATCAGCAAATAAACAGCAACATCTCCCGTTTCCTACCTATCAGTTTCTATCCATAGGGGAGGGAAAGAGCTAGTGTGAATGACTCTGATTTTATTTTAGCTCCTGGTCAGAGCCCAGATCATTCAATCATCAGGTCATGCTGTGGTAGAGACAGGGACCACTTGATAATAAGGATCAGAGTCCAAGTGCAGCCCATCACTTGTACCTGCAGGAATTCCACCAGGGCAGAGCTAGGCTCTCTGCAGATGGGCCAGCCTGCGGGTAGGGAAGTGGACTCAGGATCTCCTTTGCAGGACCACCCACCTCAGTCTCAAGATGGCTAGGAGAAAAGGAAAGATGGAAGAGAGGGCTAGCTAAAGAACAAAATTCACTGAAGCCTCAAGTCTAAACTGCCTCCCACAACTATGCTTACAGGACAGCTTTGTACTGTTGAAGGATAGAGAGCTATTTGGGTGAAATACCCAGATTTACTAACTCTATCCTGTGTTTCCCAGCTGTTTATTCTCTGTTGTGCTTACAGAACTCCAAGATAAGATGGATGAGTACTCAAATGTCACCATGAAAACCCCAAGTGCAAAAATGGCCTGTTATATTTTTAATCAATGATTACTCATGTTGATCAACTCTTTCCTTCCTAAGCATTTACAAATATTCATTTCTAATTCATTTTTTAAAAACATTTATTGGACTGCAAATGGGTCCTGTGTGTTTAATAATACATTTCATAATTTGCTTCAGAATTCTCCCTCAAATCAGCCTCAGCTTCCTTGATCTATAACTTGAAGTGTCTGTTCTCTTTTCCTGTCTTAGAATCAGGCTTATGTTGGCTTGACTCCAGTCTTGAAACAGCTCTGGGGGTAGAGAGAGTGACCTCAGCTCCAGGAAGCTGCTGTACCAGAGATAACAAGGTCTGTGGAGCAGGCAGGCACCTGCAGTCCAGAGCCACTGGGGTCAGCCCTGGGACAAACAGAGTGTCAGGGAGGTGTGTGTGCAGAGCCTTCTTTCTCTCTATCACCCATTAATTCAATGTGTGCCGAATGCCTTAAATGACAGCCACTGTGAGAAGAAGGGAGGCTACAGTGGCGGACATGAGAATCATGGGGCTCCCCCTCCTGGCACTTTCAACCTAGTTAAAAATAGAGACTAAAGTAGAACCGTAGGGGGAAGGGATGCCACCATGATCTGTAAACCCTCCTGGGGAAACTCTGCTATAGCTGAAACCCAAAGGGTGAGTGGGTAGGTGTTAGCCAGGATGGGGAGGAGTCTGTGAGCTGGGTAATGGGGAGGGGTTCTAGATCAAGAGAAGCAGTTTGTACAAAGGTCTATAGGTGTTATAGTGCTTTTTAAATTGACCTTTAAAAAGTCAATTTGGTTAAAGTGTGAGAATATCAAATTGAATCCAAGAGCAGAGGGCAAAATCTAAAATCTGGAAGCCCTTGGCATTATTAAGGTTAATGGGAAGGTACTGAAAAGCTTTTTGTTTGAGGGTTTTTTGATTTGTTTTCCAAGAGAAATATTTTAAGTAAGAGACTGGTTTTTTATATTGATGGTTCATCCTATCAAATAGAGAATGGATTAAAGGGGACACCAAAAGGCACAGGGAAGAACAGATAGGGAGTTATTGCAGTAAACCAAAGATAGAGAGGATGGAGCCTAAGTCACCAAAACTGAGAGGGCTAGGAAGACATGGAGAAGCAGAAATGATACAAAGGAAGCTGAGGGCACGTAGAACAGATGGTCATTCATCCCAGCTGTAGAAGCCCACAAACAAGGATTTGCTTGCCTTACTGCCTCGGTGCAACCAAACATTGAACTTATGTATTATTATGCATGGCAGAACCAAGTAGTATGACTGTACCTAAAGACAAGGAATATAATCTTACGTCATTAAGCCAGTCACTCCTGAAGAGTAATGTGTCACGAGTAAAAGGCTGGACAGATTCTCTCTTCTGGATTCTGTCAGATTCCCACAATTTGGGTATATTTTCATTTACTTCATGGAGGCATCACGACTCTGTGGTTTGCCCTCCTTGGAGTCTTGAAATTGCCAAAACATATTAAAGTCTTCCATACCCTTGCACGTGGAATCCACTTTACTCTTAAAGACATTCTCCACAAAGCCTTCAGATTTTCTGTCCCAACGTCACTTATTCCCTCACTGTATTCCCAGGATTTCTTTTCATTACCCTTTAGTTATGTCCCATGTTTCTTGAGTACCTTGACTTCTGCTTTGTAAGATTTGTTTCACTGAATTATATAAGAAAATTGATTTTTTAGAAAGTATGAATGGAAGGTAAACATTTCTGAGAAGCTTCATGTATGACAATATCCTTTTTAATGTTAAGTTTTATTTGTTGATATATAGTTGCTTTACAATGTTGTATTAGTTTCTGCTGTATGACGAATGAATCAGCTATATGTACACATATCACCCCTCTTCTTGAGCCTCCCTCCTGGCCCCTCAACCCCTGTCCCACTGTCTAGGTCATCACAGAGCACCAAGCTAAGCTCCCTGTGCTACACAGCAGGGCCCTACTAGCTGTCTGTCTTACACACGGAAGTGAATATATGTCAATCCCAATTTCCCACTTTATCCAACCTCCTCATTCTCCCCGCCCCATGTCCCCATGTCTGTTATCTGCATCTGCATCTCTATTCCTGCCCTGCAGATAGGTTCATCTGTACCATTTTTCTAAATTGCACAGATTAATGGGTAAAGAAACATGTGGTACATAAATACAATGGAATATTGTGTGTATGCTCAGGCTCTGTGCAACCCTTGTAGCCTATAGTCTGCAAGGCTCCTCTGTCCATGGAATTTTCTAGGCGAGAATACTGGAGGGGATTTCTAATTCCTACTCCAGGGGATCTTCCTGACTCAGAGATCGAACCCAAATCTCCTGCAGCTCCTGCTTGGCAGGTGGATTCTTTATCGCTGAGTCACCAGTGAAGCCCTTACTCAGCCATAGAAGGGAACGAAGTTGGATCATTTGTAGGGATACAGATGGACTGAGAGTCCATCATACAGAGTGAACCAAGTCAGAATAAGAATATCTTTATTTGCAGGTACATTTGATTGGAAGATTGGTAGCCATCAGAACGCTAAAAAAGCATGGCTTCCTGTCTGCCAGCTGATAAAAAATGAGAGATCAAAATGATCTTTCTCTCTTGTGGTTTACTTCATGCGTCTATGTATGTGCTCATGTGTATGTGTGTTTTCATTTCTAGAAGCATTTAGAATCTTGTCTTTATCCTTGACATTCTGAACTGTTGTCAGGATGCAAAAGGGTGTGGGTATTTATCACCATTCTCTCTTGGCACTACATAAGACTTTCAAAAGAAAAGCTTGTCTTTCTTCAACCTCAGGAAACTTCTTTCTGTCTTTTCTTCATTTTCATCTCATTTTTTTGTACTCTCTTTTCTGGAAGTTCTATCTAAATCCTTGTTGGATCTTCTACATCATATCTCCTTATCTCCTATCTTTCTTCCTTTTTTTTGCTCTGTGCTTTTCTAGAAGATTCCTGACTTTATCCTCTGACACTTTTAGTGAATACTTTTAGCGTTAGCCATCATGCATTTTGGGCTTCCCTTGTGGCTCAGCTGATAGAGAATCGGCCTGCAATGAGGGAGACCTGGGTTCGATCCCTGGGTTGGGAAGATACCCTGGAGAAGGGAAAGGCTACCAACTCAAGTATTCTTGCCTGGAGAACTCCATAGACCGTATAGTCCATGGGGTCGCAAAGAGCCGAACACAACTGAGCGACTTTCGCTTCACTTCATCGTGCCTTTTGGTAATTCTGTTTGTTCCTTTTTTCACAGCAGCCAATTCCTTTTCTAAGGACATATCTCTTGAACTGTCTTCTGGGATTTTAATTAAAAACTGATTTGTTTTGTTTCTAAATTCTCTGTTTCCTGAATCATCTGTTAATTTGAGGTTTATTTTTTGTTTGTCCACGTTGGTACTTGTCTCTAGGACTGAAGATTTTCTTTGATAGTCTAGTGATCACAGATTATTGGTTTATATTCCCTAATATTTATATCTGTGAACATGAATAGTATTTTTAGGCAAATCTTTTAGTTTCTTCAGACAGCAACTTCCCAGGTGGCGCTAGTAATAAAGAACCCACCTACCAGTGCAGGTACATCAGAGACACAGGTTCGAACCCTGGGCTGGGAAGATCTCCTGGAGGAGGGCATAGCAATCCACTCCAGTATTCTTGCTTGAAGAATCCCATGGACAGAGGAACTTGGCAGGCTGCAGTCCCTAGGATCGCAAAGAGTTGAACACTACTGAAGCAACTTAGCATGCATGCAAAAAGTATTGCTGCTGGTCATCCTCTAAATATAGATGGGACCCACTGACCCAGCTATTCTGTACACAGTCCTTGATTATTGCTGGATTAAATTCCTTGATTATTGCTCCGCAGTCCATTCTTGCTCCCAGTGCCTGCAGCCTCTAAGCCAATATGGAGTCTGCTGGACAGATCTGTGTCTGTGTCTTTGTATCCCCTTTCCCCCTGGGTCTCTTCCCAGTATTAGCTCCCTGCACTCTGATCATCATATAGATCCAGTCTACTTGCCAGACTACATAATTTCATCAGTGCTCTGGCTACTGGTCCCCCTTCTGTTCTCCCTGTGTTTTCCTATTGATCACCTTTTGTATACTTTTACTGTTATTTCAATGGGAATTTTGGATAAAGGTGAGAAAACCCAAGTGCTCAGGCTATGTTCTTCAATCCAGACCTCCCTCAATTTTCTAAATCACTGTACTCCAACTTAGCATCCACTTACCAAATTGGCTAGAGATCCAGTCTCAGTTGATCGTACACGTCCATCACCCCCTCCACGATCATATGAGTGGATGAAAATGTTTATGGGTGACCCCAAAGAGTTTGGTCTGTGGCATCTTCATGTTGGAGCCTTTGTATTGAGGGCAGACAGGGCTGCTGGTCTTGAAGCTCACTCTGAGCCCACATGGAGATCTTGCTTGCTATGGTTTCCAAAGCCCTGGTGCTCAATTCCCAATGCTCTCGGGCCCCAATACAGTCAAGCTTTCCAACTCCTCATGCAAAGGAGAGCTTACCTGAACTCTGCAAAATGTCAGTGTCATGACAATTTTGAAAAGAAAGAAAAAAACAGTAAGGAAAAAGTAAAGAGATCATTCAAAACTGTAAGAGATAAAGAGGTCAATCACACATAGACTGGAGAAGACTCTTGAAAGTCCCTTGGACTGCCAGGAGATCAAACCAGTCTATCCTTAAGGAAATCAACCCTGAATCTTCATTGGAAGGACTGATGCTGAAGCTGAAACTCCGATACTTTGGCCACCTGATGCAAAGAACTAACTCATTAGAAAAGACCCTGATGCAGAGAAAGATAAAGGCACGAGGAGAAAGGAGTGACAGAGGATGAGATGGCTGGATGGCATTACTGACTCAATGGAATGAGTTTGAGGAAACTCTGGGAGACAGTGAAGGACAGGGGAGCCTGGCATGCTGCAGTCCATGGAGTTGCAAAGAGTCAGACACAACTTAGTGACTGAACAACAGCAAGCCACATAAATAATACAATAAGTAAGTTTTGATTAGATCCTGATTCACTGAGGAAAACTATTAAATATATTATTGGGACAACCTGGAAATTGAGTCACTGAACCAGTTCAGTTCAGTTCAGTCATTCAGTCATGTCTGACTCTTTGTGACCCCATGAATCACAGCATGCCAGGCCTCCCTGTCCATCACCAACTCCCAGAGTTTACCCAAACTCATGTCCATTGAGTTGATGATGCCATCAAACCAACTTATCCTCTGGCATCCCCTTCTCCTCCTGCCCTCAATCTTTCCAAGCATCAGGGTCTTTTCAAATGAGTCAGCTCTTTGCATGAGGTGGCCAAAGTATTGGAGTTTCAGCTTTAACCTCAGTCCTTCCAATGAACACCCAGGACTGATTTCCTTTAGGATGGACTGGTTGGATCTCCTTGCAGTCCAAGGGACTCTCAAGAGTCTTCTCCAACACCACAGTTCAAAAGCATCAATTTTTCGGTGCTCAGCTTTCTTTATAGTCCAACTCTCACATCCATACAAGACTACTGGAAAAACCATAGATTTGACTAGACAGACCTTTGTTAGCAAAATAATGTCTCTGCTTTTTAATATTCTGTCTAGATTGGTCATAACTTTCTTTCCAAAGAGTAAGCATCTTTTAATTTCATGGCTGCAGTCACCATCTGCAGTGATTTTGGAGCCCAAAAAAGTAAAGTCTGTCTCTGTTTCCACTGTTTCCCCATCTATTTCCCATGAAGTGATGTGACCAGATGCCATGATCTTAGTTTTCTGAATGTTGAGTTTTAAGCCAACTTTTTCACTCTCTTCTTTCACTTTCATCAAGAGGCTCTTTAGTTCTTCTTCACTTTCTGCCATAAGGGTGGTGTCATCTGCATATCTGAGGTTATTGATATTCCTCCCAGCAATCTTGATTCCAGCTTATGCTTCATCCAGCTCAGCATCTCATGATGTACTCGGCATATAAGTTAAATAAGCAGGGTGACAATATACCGCCTTGACATACTCCTTTCCCTATCTGGAACCAATTTGTTGTTCCATGTCCAGTTCTAACTGTTGCTTCCTGACCTGCATACAGATTTCTTAAGAGCAGTTCAGGTGGTCTGGTATTCCCATCTCTTTCAGAATTTTCCACAGTTTGCTGTGATCCACACAGTCAAAGGCTTTGGTGTAGTCAATAAAGCAGAAATAGATGTTTTTCTGAACCCTCTTGCTTTTTTGATGATCCAGCGGATGTTGGCAATTTGATCTCTGGTTCCTCTGCCTTTTCTAAATCCAGCTGGAACATCTGGAAGTTCACGGTTCACATATTGCTGAAGCCTGGCTTGGAGAATTTTGAGCATTACTTTGCTAGCATGTGAAATGAGTGCAATTGTGCAGTAGTCTGAGCATTCTTTGGCATTGCCTTTCTTTGGGATTGGAATGAAAACTGACCTTTTCCAGTCCTGTGGCCACTACTGAGTTTTCCAGATTTGCTGGCATATTGAGTGCTACACTTTCATAGCATCATCTTTTAGGATTTGAGTCACTGGATGGTAGATAATTTTTTTTTTTACTTTCTTGGGTATGAAAATAATATTGGGCTTATGGAGGAGAATGTTTTGATATAAATATATAAATGAAGTTGGGCAAAATGTTAAGAATTCTTGAACCTACAAGGAGGGTACAAAGATATATTTATTAAAATAGTTTTTTAAATATTCTGTATGCTTGAGATTTTTCAAAATAAAATGTGGGGAACAGAATTATATCTTTTGAAGGGATCTGTCCTGGGTTATTTTTTCAAAACCCATCAAGGACTTAGATTTATTTGTGTTGGCCAGCTGGTGCAGAATACTTGGGCTGATTCCACTGAATTAACAGAATTCTCCTGTAAGGTGCTCTCCCTGAGTACTGAAATGAACTGGTGTCTACCAAGTACTAGTAAAAAGCTACAAGAATATCTGAGCAGCCATTTATTTTATGTGAGACTCTATAAGGACAACAAAAGAACGAATTAAAAATGACTCAACTCATGTTGAATAAAAACTATACTTATTTAATTGTTAGTTAAATGTGTACTTATATTCTACAAATGCTCCATAGTGAGACCCTGCTCTTTTTTTAAAAATATTATTTTAAATCTTTTTATTTTGTATTGTAATGTGGTTGATTAACAACATCAATCGTTGTTTAAAAAAACAATTATTAAAAAGTTCAGTTTTTCAGGGCTATTTCATTTTGTAATTGATATGAATTTTACATCTGTACATCTCCAAAAAATTCCTATCTTAGGATTACTACTTTATTTTTTTTTGAGATCCAAGAGTACTTTATTGTCTTCAGTGAAAGAAATTCAGAGAGCCTACACATTTTAAAAATCAGACAACATATTTTAAAATAAGTTCTCTGCCTCTTTCCTCTATTTCAATTTCTTATTACATTAACTCTTATGCTGAGTTGACTAATAACTTCTGCCTTCTCAGATTGGTCACTGAGAGGCCTTCACCTCTCAGGTGCTTCTTCTAAAACTTTTTAAGCTTATGCATTGGTTTTATTCCTTGTGTATTGGGATATGGCCAATTAACAATGTTGTGATAGTTTCAGGTGAACAGTGAAGGGACTCAGTCATACATACACTTGTATCCATTCTCCTCCAAACTCCCCTCCCATCCAGGCTGCCACATAACACTGAGCAGAGTTCCATGTACTGTATAGTAGGTCCTTGTTGGCTATCCATTTTAAATATCGCAGTATGTACAGTTCAATTCCGAACTCCCTAACCATCCTTTGTCCACACCCTTCCCCTCACCATACCCCAGCAACCGTAAGTTTGTTCTTTAAGTCTGTGATTCTGTTTCTGTGAGACCCTGGTCTTAACCTCTGATTTTTTTCTTATTAAGCACTGGATCTAAAGATTTATTAGGAGTTTCTTCTTTAGTCATCTGAGTTATAACCACCAATTAACTTTATCTAGAACCTACAGTATTATATTAAGGGGTGAAATGTTCCCTTCTGTCTACTACTATTACTAATTAGTATTACTAATAATGTATGGGGCCCAGGCAAATCCTCTTATAGAATAGCAGACACTCGGGATGTGCCTGTTGCCTGTGGCGTCATTTTATTTATCCCTCTATTCTTTGTGCTTCTGGAGAAGGTCGGTGTGATGAGCTTCAAGTTAAGCATTTTGGGCATGAACACTTCATGGGTGACATGGGTAGTCGGCACTGCTTCACATCCACATATGCATCGTTAGTCTGTGTCACTCTTGGGAAGGTTGTCACCACCAACTAGAGTGAGCCGGTGAAAAAGTACTTTTCTCCCTTTACAATTAATAAGAAATCTATAAGAGACACTTTACACTGTACAAATATCCTATTCCAGAACCATTTTTTACCCAGTAGTTTTAGCATCTGCAGATAATTCTCCCCAACTCCAATTTAATTCCAGCTTGCTTCTTGTTTCTTTTACTTTGCTTCCCTAATTCTGAATTCCAGTAACTGTAGCTCATTCTCTTTCACTCCAGTTTCCCTGGAATGGATGTTTATCCCTACTCTCACTTAGATTTGAACCTCTTTTCTTTTGTTCTCTTTCAGACTCAATTCACACTTGCAGTGTTCCATCATTTTTGCTCCAGTTTCTTTCCCTACAACCCAGGTAAGTACTGTCTCCTTCAAGGGTGGAAGGGATTTGGCACATATAATGTGATAAAAAGGACTTATTTTTGTCTGAGTATGCCATTTACTGGGCTTCCCTCGTAGCTAAGCTGGTAAAGAATCTGCCTGCAATGCAGGAGACCCCAGTTCTATTTCTGGGTTGGGAAGATCCCCTGGAGAAAGGATAGGCTACCCCCTCCATTATTCTTGGGCTTCCCTGGTAACTCAGATGGTAAAGAATCTGCCTGCAATTCAGAAGACCTGGGTTCGATCCCTGGGTTGGGAAGATCCCCTGGAGGAGGGCATGGCAACCCATTCCAGTATTCTTGCCTGGAGAATCCCCATGGACAGAGGAGCTTTGTGGGCTATGCAGTCGCAAAGAGTTGGACATGACTGAGTGACTAAAACAGCATAGCACATGCCGTTTACTACATCAGCACTACAAGTTTTTCGGAGGAATAGAGAGGGCTTCCAGAAGGACACTGGTGGAAAATATCACAATGTATTTCATCATGAGAGAGACCCAACCCAAGAAAAGCAAAGAAATTGTTCTTTGTTTGCTTTCTGCTATTAGAAGTAATTTCATGTCATAACCAATTAATGGTATCAGAGAATTAACCCTTTCAAGATCACCCTTGCTGTCCCAATAATTGTGTGTCCTGGGCTAAATTCTCCTACAGGACTCAAAGAAAAACAGCTCACACACCTGTGTAAAGACCACAAGCTAAGGAGGGGGAATTTTCATATTACAAACTTGACAATAAATAGATTAAGCTCACATCCTGGTGTTGCAATGCTCCAACCAGCTTTCTGCAATTTGAAGCCTTGTTATGCTTTTTCCCCAAATTTCCTCTGTTTTCACCTTTGGAGTTCATCATTCATCCATACCTTGATTCTTTAGGCCTCTATTCCTACCTTACTCTTTTCCTAGCCTCCACAAACAAGTTTTTTTTTTTTTTCCCATTAGTTTCTTGACTTCTGTGAGAGGGAAGTCTTTTTATTCTGAGCAATAGATTCTCTCCAGGTTGAGGTTTAAAACGTTCTCTAACTACGAAAGCTTTCTCATGGTCCTTTGCAGTCCGTCTCTCCCCTCATTCACCCAGCCCTCAGCAACCTCTATCTGCTCTCTGACACTTGGATTATTTTACCTGTCCTAGAAATCCATATAAGAGAAATCGTAGAGCATATGCTCTTTTATGTCTTGTCTTTTTTCACTGTGGGTGACATTTATATCAGTAGTTCATTTCTTTTTACTACCGAGTAGTATTACATTGTACAGATACATCATTATTTATTCATTTTTATTCATCTGTGGTTGGTCATTTGGATTTTTTCTAGTTTTTGAAAGAAAGTGAAGTGAAGTTGCTCAGTCATGTCTGACTCTGCAACCCCATGGACTGTAGCCTGCAAGGCTCTTCTGTCCATGGGATTCTCCAGGCAAGAGTACTGGAGTAAGCTGTCATTTCCTTCTCCAGGGAATCTTCCCTACCCTGGGATCTAACCCAGGTCTCCCACACTGCAGGCAGACTGTTTACTTTCTGAGCCACTAGGGTTTTTAGCTATTATGAATTAAACTGCTACAAGTATTCATGTAGTTTATGTGTGAATGTATATTTTCTTTTCTCCTGGGTAATTGTCCTATTTACTGATTTCAGCAACGATTCTGTGGGTATTTCAAATTGTCAAAACTCATCAAAAACTTAAAATTAGTACATTCTGTCCTTCATTAGGGGGCTGGCTAAGCAAACTGTCATCATCCATACCGTAGAATAATACTCAGCAATACAAAAGAATGAAATACTGCTACAACAACTTGGATGCATTTCCAGGAAATCATGCTAACTAAAAAAAAGTCCTACCATAAAAGGTCACACACTGTATGATTTCATTTAAATATTGTTTCTAAAATGACAAACCTATAGAAATGGAGACGAGATTAGTGGTTACCAGGGACTAGTGGTGGTGGGTGGGAAAGTGGGGGGTGAAAGAGGTGTGTGATTATAAGGACTGCATGAGGGATCCTTGTGATGGAAATGCTCTTCTTTTCCACTGTATCAATGTCAATATCTTTTTGTGATAGTATACTATATATATTTTAATACATCTTCTTATATATGTCACTGTATACTATATATATATAAAATATATACCATATTTTATAAAATAATACTGTAATATTTGCTATGACTTCACTTGGCTACCAGCTTAGGTAAATAGTTCATGGAATCTTTCTGTATTATTTCTTATAACTGTGTGTGAATATACAGTTATCTCTGTATGAAAATAAAAATGAAAATGAAAAATTTCAAAGAGGTGAATCTTTTAAAAGGTATGTAAATTACATCTCATTCAAGTTGATTGTTTTAAAAGTTCTCCTTTCAGTCTGTAGAACTCGCTTGCCCCCTCCAGAAAGCAGTCAGAATTTTCCTGAAGATCTGTTCCCACTTCGTGATTCACATGACTCATGAATCAGGCCCTCTGAGCTATTTTGCTCTTCCACTTCTTTCCTTACTCACATCTTCTCCAAGAATCGGGATCACATTTTCCATCTTCCCCTCCTGGGTCACCACACATGATTCAGAGTCAGCATACCTGAGCTCATCTACTACCTTGGTCCCTTCAAAGACATACATACCTGTAGAAATTTAGCTCATCTATAATTTTATGTACATTGATTTTGGTTTTGGATTGAAGTCCCAGATTTTGATTGAAGATTACTTTCTTTAAAAGCTCCATAGTAAGTCAGACAGAGACAGACAAATATATGGTTTTGCATATACGTAGAATCTAAAGAAAGTGATACAAATGAACTTATTTACAAAACACAAAACAGACTCACAGTCTTAGAAAATACACTTAAGATTACCAGGGGAAAGGGTGCAGGAGAGGGATAGATTGGGAGTTTGGGATTGCACACACTACTATATTGAAAATATCCAGGAAGGACCCACTGTATAGCACAGGGAACTCTGCTCAGTATTCTCTAGTATCCTAAATGGGAAAAGAATTTGAAAGAGAATAGATTCATCTATATGTATAACTGAATCACTCTGCTGTATACCTGAAACTAACACACCATTGTTAATCAACTATTCTCCAATATAAAAAAAAATCCTCCATGGCTTCCCTGGTGGCTAAGATGGTAAAGAATCTGGCTGCAATGCAGGAGACTCAGGTTCAATCCCTGGATCAGGAAGATCCCCTGGAGAAGGAAATGGCAACCCATTCCAGTATTCTTGCCTGGAGAATTCCTGGACAGAGGAACCTGGCGGGCTACAGTCCATGGGGTCACAAAGAGCTGGACCCAACTGAGGAGCTAACACTTCCACTTTCTTTCCATGACATCAATTTTATTTTAAGATCAAAGTCCCAATTTTTTCAATTTTTTTGTCAACATTCTATATTGTTTGCCCCAAACGTGACCTTATCTCTTCTCTTCATTTCAAAAGAAAAGGGAAGGATTAAATGTGAAAAGATATTGAATACTTTAAGGACAGTGTAGTAATTTTACCATTAATTGCCAATTTTAAGGATTTGGACTCGATGTGGTTCTTACATAATTTTTTTTTTTAAATTTTGCTAAATACTTGGATAAAATTTGGAGGAACAATATTAGGTTTTATATTAATACAATAACATTTATATAAAATATAGCTATTACTCACTTCTAAGCATGTGAATTTATTTCCCTAGTGAATCTAATATTGAGGGCACAAACCAGGAAGGTAAAGGGCAAGTAGGATTCCTTCTTTATATATTTGCCCAAAGGCAAAAATCTTAAATAGCATTTGATTCCATGAGCAAAAGGTTTTAGATGAACCTAAAGAAGGTAGGCCCTCTTTTCTGGAAAATCCACTATGGATTTTAAGATAAGTTCAAAGTAGGTTATGTAAATAACATAATTATGTTATCTTGAGTACTCATAATTGAGGTGAGATCTTCAATTTGCATATGCACTTATGAAAATAGGAAAGTTTTACTTTATTTGAGGGAAATGATCTGTGGTTTATTCCAAAGAGACTAATTATAAAGGGAAAACTTTTTAGCATTTTAGGCAGTGGGTTGTGGGTATATTACTTCTAAGTAAAGTAAAAAATAACTTATTTTTGCTATTGATATTCTTTGTCTGAAATTTCTAATCCTGAAAAGCAAGGATTAAGCAATAAAAGGGCTTTTGTTTGTGTTCAATTCCACAACTAAAGGAAACAACACATTTTATTGTCCCCATTTTAAATATGAAACAGAGACTCAAAAGAGATTATGTGACTTGCCAAATTCATACAACTATAAAGTGACAGATGCGAATTGAAAGCAAATGTCCCAGCCCAGAGCCAAGACCACTCTGCTATAGTAGAAACCCAGTAAGATTTGCTTTAGGAACCACCACTGTGATAACAACCTTACAAGCATCACCAGGGTAAGGTGATAGGCAGATTAAAGTGAAGGAGGAGGCACTCTAAGTGTAGAGTATTTAAGTATATTATGAAGCTATTTCAAGGTTATAAATACAGATGTACATCATGGTACTTAGTCACTTCACAGTATTCCATCTTACACAGTAGTTCATCTTATGAATTGTTGGATGCTTAGTCTTTACATTTTCTCTATTACATATGGCAATTCAATGAACATCTTTGAACATACAACTCCAAACATACATCTATTATTTCTTTAATAAATTCCTAGCAGTGAAGTTGTAGGGTCAAAAGAGGGGTATGTTATATTTGTTGCCACACTATCACCAAATTGCCCCCTGGAAATGCTGTACCAAAGCAATAAACTCATAACTGAGTTTTCTGCTTCTAGTCTCTTTCCAGTCCATATTGCACATTCTAAGGCTAATGTTTTATTAAAGTCTAAAACTTTCAGATTACCTACTATCCACAAATAATTCTAAACTCTCACACTAATGCCTTCTGCTATCAGCCTGTCAGCCTCTTACAGTTTTCTCTCTCCTACTTTGCTATACAATTAACAAGATTTAGTCAAATAGTTTACCAAACAAGCACATACTGGAAAAGATAGGTTTATGTTCCTTTAATAAAAGTCGCATAAACACTTTCAATCTATTGGTCTCTTCACTCATCTTGGCCTATTTTATTCCTTCCTCTGAGAAAGAAATGTTGACTCTACTTCATTCCATATTTTAGTTTTAAGTCTAAACATTTTAATTTAAACATAGAGAAACTTAAAATCATGTAAGTAAAACCCAGGAGACCGCAGAGGAGGCTCTTGCAATAGTCCAGGAGCTGCCTGAAAAGGTCTTTGCCTGCAATCCATCTTCTTCTCTACCACTAGGTCTCCATTTCCAAGAGGTGTATCTGGTCGTGTCACTTGTTTTAAGCCTCCAATAGTTTATCACTGCTTGCAAACAATAATGTTAAGTATGAGCTATACACAGCCCTCACCAGCCCACTTTTCAGTCTCATCTGCCAGAATGGAGAAATACATGCGTCTGGAAATGCCACACCCATTTCCCCCGCACAGGCGTTAGGTGTTTTAACACATCCCTGCCTCTCTCTCCGTCCCATTTTGTGGACTGAAAGCAGAGACACAATTGAAAGGCAAACTATTAATGAGGGAGATATTTGGAAATATGTGTTATAGGTATTATAAAGGATTATCATTCTTCATGTACAATGAACCCAAACACATCATTAAAACACTAAAACACCAGAAAGCAAATGAGCAAGGATATTAACAGATAATTTATAAAAGGGAAAATGCAGGTGGCTAATGGAATATTAATGTAATTTAAATAAAATCTCTAAGAATTCAAGTAGCTTTGAGTAATTGTTTTCTTCATCAAACTAACAAATGTATTTTTTTTATAAGATTTTCATTATAGTGCTCCAGAGTTTTGTGAGATAGACACACCTATATATTCCTTGAAGAGGTAGAAATTGCTTCAGTCTTTCTGGAGACTCACTGACCCTGAAGTTTCACTTACTCCTGGTGATGTATACTTAAGAAAATGATAAGAGATAGAGACAAACACAATTGGCATGAACATGTTTATCCCAGTTTATCCCAGCTATCTTATAGCTACAACAATCAAAAGTTGCATGAAACTCAAATGGTCAACAGCAGGGCAGTGCTTAAATAAGTTAGTTTATCCATACAATGGAGTATAAATGCTCATTAAAGTGACATGTATATATGAAGAATTTGATGTTAGAAATTATATCATTGTGGTACAGAGAAAACATATCATTTTACAAAAATGAAAAAGAGATATTTGTGCATTATATTTCAACTATATAAATGCATATCCAAAAATATATCAGTGCTCTCTGAGAATGAATCGTGTGTGTTTGTTTTACTTCTTTTGTTTGTAATTTAAACACTGGACACATATTGCCTTTAAAAATTTGCAAAAATTAAAAAAAAAACTAGGCCTTGTATTCTTTAGTGTGAATGTCACTCCTATGTCTGTCACTCCTTTGGTACTTGGCAGATAAGGTAAAGAACTCTTCTCTCCATGAAGATCATAAATTCCTCAAGAGTTTGCACCTCTTCTTTTGCAATGCTGAGTGCTTAGAAAAACTCAAAACCATTTGTGAGATGACGAAATGCAAGGATGATTGAATGGCTGTCTGCCTTCAACATCTTAGAGTCACGCTGAGTCATTTTGCTCTCTGAACGCATAGAGTAACTATTGGCTTGAAGATCCAAATGGGTTCTGTTTTAAGGGGTCATCCATCTTGTGTATGCTCACACATCCCACGAGTCATTTCTTTATGTTTATGCATTTCGTGATATCTTTAGGTAATGCATGAAACTCAACTTTTCTACCTGGATATTGCCTTAAAGACTGATGGAATGCAAGGGTTCTAGTTTGAGAAATGTTTGGGGTGCCTATTTTTTTTGTAAACATGCCTAAAAGCTACTGCTATAAACACATTTCCATCAATCCAGTAAATAAAGCATGTACTACTACTTTTACTCAGACAGTTCTCTTATGACTATCTGGGGCATATGGTTAGAGACTTTATTTAGAATATGTAAGTCTTAAGTATCCAAATTTAGTAGGAAGATTATGATGTTTCCTAAATCCCTTTCCTTCTTGAATTAAAAAAAGAGAAGGACTCATACCTAAGGGCTCCATTCATTTATTCTCAGCTACCAGCAGAATTATCTAAATTACTGCTAGGGATTATTCAACAATGACATGAATCTTGTTATCAAAATTTTTAGTGAATAGAGAAAGACCATTTTTCTTTAAATGAGAATGGCTAAGATTCTAGTTTTATCCTAAGTCATTAATACCTTCTTTGTTTCTTCATCTTTCTTGCAAATGTTGGGAATGCAGACACTGAATCTTTGTTGGGTCTTCATTTTGCCTGTACCACTCCCTAGCTCTGTGGTCTGGTGTAATTGCTTCACTCTCTTGGATTCTTCATCTCTAAAATGGGATAGTATTTGTCTCACAAGTTTGTTAGGAGTATTAAATAAAGTATTATATTTTAATTAGGCATGTGTGTACACTCAGTCTTATCTGACACTTTGTGAACCTAGACCACCAGGTTCCTCTGTCCATGGAATTTTCCAGGTAAGTATACTGGAGTAGGTTACCATTTCCTTATCCAGGGGATCTTCCCGACCCAGGGATGGAACCCATGTCTCTGGTGTCTCCTGCATTGGCAGGCAGCTTCTTCACCAGCTGAGCCACCAGGAAAATTATAATTTCCTTTAAGATGTCAGCTATTATTGAGTTGTATAGGACAGTACAGAAACAAATGGAAAACTACTATGACTGAGCAAGGGCTCGTGTGCCCACAGCACAGAAAACCAAACTCTGACACAGGTGCTTGCAGCAAAGTCAGGGTTCATTGTAGAGTACCAAGCAAGGGAGCCTGAGAGGAGCTTCAGATCCACTCCAGCTTGGTCTTTGAGTTAGTGGCTTTTTAGAGGGGAAGAACAAACAGGTTGGGGTTAATCAGTCTTGTGCCATTTCCTGGTTGTAGTTTTGGTCAGGTCATCTATAGTTTAGGAGTCTCTGATCTGGTAGCCCATGACTGGGGGATCTGTTAATTCATTTTGTGTAGGAGAAGCAACGTGTTAATTCATTTTGTCTAGAAGCTAATGTACGAGCCCCCATACATTAGCAGTGTTATTGACAACAGCAATATTAGTCATCTGATTCTGGATATTTAGCATCCAGTTAGCACAATAGTGAGGTCAGAGGAAACAAGAAAGGGAATAAAATTTTGGATAGAAAAGTTAATCATAAACTCAGCAGGGAAACTCAGTTTTAGGGGCATTCAGCTTCAATACTGTGATTAAAGGAAGACGTCTCCCAGCCACACCATCTATTATAAATATTGCTCTTTGGTCAGTTGATTCTTTCTGTATTTTTGAGCATACTGAAAAAAAAATCTGCCTGCTAATTCAGGAGAAAACAAGAGACAGAGGTTTGATCCCTGGGTCAGGAAGATCCCCTGCAGTAGGAAATGACAACTGACTCAAGTATTTTTGCCTGAAAAGTTCTATGGACAGAGGAGCCTGGTGGGAGACAGTCCACAGGTCTCAGAGTCAGACATTACTGAGCAGATGCGCACAACACGCACACTAAAAAGGAAGCATTATTGTGTGTTCAAAAATGTTATGTCCCACATGTGTTTTGGAGATAGTCAGAAAGTGATTTCTCTGTCCCCTTCACAGCAACATTTCTTTTGAATGCCAACTCCTTCACCATCTCTCCTCCTTCTACAATCCACACCAATCTGACTTCTGTTCTCACCACCCCACCAAAACTGCTTTTGACAAGGTGGCCAACCACCTGGGATTTATCAGTGCAGAAGGACAACTCCTATCCTCCTTGACTTGCCCTTCCAGCAGCATTCCACACAGTGAGCTGTTTCCTCCTTCTGAAATACTCCCCTTTTGTTTTCCTTCAAGTCAC
Organism: Redunca redunca; assembly: GCA_006410935.1. Taxonomy (NCBI): domain Eukaryota; kingdom Metazoa; phylum Chordata; class Mammalia; order Artiodactyla; family Bovidae; genus Redunca; species Redunca redunca. The sequence goes on from SJYQ01095216.1 coordinate 20,760, forward strand.
ACTCTCCCCGCCCCCAAAACTCCACATTACTGGCTTCCCTTTCTTGGACTCCTTTGCTCTTTTTCCCTCTTCCATCTGACCTCTAAATGATTGGTTGCCTCAGGACTTGACCTGGGTCCTGTTCCATTCCTTCCAAAATAATCTGTTCCTGTCCCATAGCCTGAAATACCATTAGTTGTGATTACCTCCCAAATTAAATCTCTGAGCCAGACATTTCTCATGAAGTGTGAGTTCATAAATCTGCCTACATTACTGACTGTTCCACTTGCAAACACACAGTGCCTAAACCCCACCCCCAACATACACAAACACATTCCATGCCCCACCCTCTTCCCAATTTTGGTAGGTAGTGCTACTGTCCACCCAAAATATGTCTCATAACAGTCCACTTCCACAATGATCTCTTAAAAATAGACACGAGGCACTGGCACTTCTCAGTTTAAAACCCTTGAGTGGGAACTCATGGCCAATGGAATTAAGTAAAACAAAATCCCCTCCATTAGCCCTATCAAGGTCTGCCTGTCTGACCTCAGTTCATGTCCCTCCTCTTGTCTGCAGGTGATTCTCACCCTCTGCTCCAGACACACTGACCTTTTACTCTTCCTTGAACAGAGCAAGCCTGTGCCTTCCTCAGGGCCTTTGTATGTGTTCTCTCTGCCTGGAAGGCATTCACCTGATTCTCCAAACGCAAGCTCCTTATACCTCAGACCTTGGCCTTCGCTTCCCCTCAGGTAGTCCTGCCTTATCACCAATCAGAACAGACCCTGCCACACTGAGTGTATTCACTGTACTTGGTGACAGCCTTTCTTGCTGTTGTTTAGTCACTAAGCTGTGTCCAACTCCTTGCAACCTCAAGGACTATAGCCCCCAGGCTTCTCTGTCTCGGGGATTTCCCAGGCAAGAATAGTGGACTGGGTTGCTGTCTTCTCCATGGGATCTTCCTGACCCAGGAATTGAACCCACGTCTCCTGCACTGGCAAATGGGCTCCTTTTCACTGAGCCACCAGGGAAGCCCTGGTCACAGCTCTATTTGGCCCTTATCTTATTAAACAAGTTTGGGATCTGCTTGAGGGTAGTGCCATGTCACTGTTCATTACCTGTTCAGTGTCACATCCTGGGAGTCTGATGGAGGACTTGGCACAGAGTCAACTCTCAGTATACTGAATTGATCAAATGCTTATATGTCATTGTGTTTTAGGAGTGGAGTTGGTATGCAGGAGACAGAGGCCCTGCCCTGCTTGAGAAGCTCTATCGTAATGACCACACATTGTGTAATGGAAACTCATGGCTGGAGAAACTTCATGGGAGAGGTTATATCAGAATTCAGATGAGCATAAATATATTGGGGGAAAAGAGGTGTGGGCCAAGTGAATAGCATGAGCGAAGGCCTGGAGCTGTGAAAATGCAGGTCAAATTTAGATTATTGGCTCAAACACGTTTTCTGAAGAAAGTAAAATTAATGCAGCTCTTTAGAACTTGGGGGAAGAAAAGTCAAGACCTAAATAAAATCAGATGGAAAAAGCTTTACATGTAAGCAAAGAAAATGCAATTTTACAACTATGGCTCATTTAAGCTACTGGTAACTAAAAGCATATATAGTATCAAAGACCACCTTGGTTTTGCAGGTGTGAATAAACTTAAGAAAAAATGGAAGGAGGAATAGTTTGAAATAGCTCAAAATGCAACTAAAGAAAGATGAGTGAGTTCAATGCCTTTTAACCAAAAATGGGAATGAGGATGGTGATGGCGACAGCCATGTGGCAGAATAATTTCATTTCACCTGGGATAGGTAGTGGGAATAGAAAAAGAAATAATCCTGGGCTTCCAGGAGACCACAGTCTAATAAAAGGCCAAAGTATGTGAATAATTGCCAATCTAGGATTTCAAGAAAATAACATTCTATATAACCTCAATAAATGTTCTAACTAGTTGTCTAATGCAATGCATATTAATTTTTCCAAAAATCTTACTGGAAGTTTGTGCTAAGCCCCATTTTCTCATAGGATGTTTAATTTAGTCTGCACATGAGGACAGTTCTGATGGTGAATTATACATAAAAAACAAACACTGGTCATGGAAACCAGCTAGAAAATGCCAATGAATTCCTTTGCATTTATGTATGAGAGACATCTCTTTTTTAAGAATAAAACATTTTATATTTAAAGATAATATATATTCATTTTAGAAAACACTAAAAATTTAAATGAAAATAAATACATGCCTATTACACATACATTTTAATAGACATTTTAAAAACTAAACCTAAGCTCACATCATAATACGTTTGCATTTGTCTTTTCTGACTTGAAGGTTATATATTGGGCATTTCGTGTTGTTATCAGTTGTTTTGAGGCCTTCCCAGGTGGCACAGTAATTAAAGAACCTGCCTGCCAATGCAGGAGACTCAAGAGGGGCTGGTTCAATCCCTGGGTTGGGAAGCTCCCCTGGAGGAGGGCATGGCAATCCACTCCAGTATTCTTGCCTGGAAAATTCCATGAACAGGGGATCCTGGCAGACTATAGTCCACGGGGTTTCAAAGAGTCAGACACAACTGAGTGTGCGCGCGCGCGCGCACACACACACACACACACACACACACAAAATCTGTTGTCCTTACATTTTTAAAATGACATTAAAAGCTGTAATCTTTTTATATCAAATTAAGAATGGAAAGCAATCTTCTGAGTCCTCATATGAAATGTAGAATTTAAAAACATTTGTTTCTACCATAATCACCCTAATTCTTGAATTTTGTAACATAGTTTTAAGTTTTAGGAACTACATGATTTTGAAAATTAAATGATTCTTTTCTCATATATATCTTGTTTTTCAAAAAAAATTTTTGGACTTGTCCCTCTGGTATTGTAACTAAATTCTCAATAGTTATTTGTACTAAGTGGTACCTGTTATCAGCTGACCTTTTCCACATAGTAATATCTAGTCATAGATTAGTGTCACAGAGGCCAACCTAACTTTTATCTTTGCACATAATCCACTTTTTGAGATATATATATATATATATATATATATATTCTTTCTTGTAGTTCTTATATATCAAGTATTTGTCAGGATGTACCTAAATTGTCTAAGAATGTGATGAAGCCTACTGAGTCAAATTCTCCAGTATTTTTGGTCTGGAAAAGTGTTACATATTTATGTCTGACTCATGCTCTTGTTCCGTCTTTGAGTTTCCTTCCTCAGGTCCACGACAGAATTGCTCAGTTGAATCTCTGTTCTCTGTCATAGACACTTATCCTCTTTCTTGTCATTTTTTTCTTTATTCTCTTTGTCTGTTTTCCTGAAGAGTTTCTTAATCTTGCCTTCTCTACACTGATTTGATTTTCTGACCGTTTTGGTTTTTTCTCAGTAAGTGCTGTGGCTTGGGGTTCTGCTATTATTATATTTTTAGTTTTCCTGAATGCCATTCTTATCTTACCCAGCTCCCTTTTCATCTCAGACTCTCCTATTTTTTTAAATCTGTTTCTTTTCCATGAAAGTTACATCTTCTTTCATTCTGTTGAGGTTGACAATTTTTAAACAATTTCTTTTGGTTTCTGAAATAGAGCCGTTTCAGAGACTCGTTTTTCCTCTGGAGCTTTTAGCGTCATGTCTGGCATTTTTATGCATTGCTAAGACTTTAATTCCATGGGCATATTTTGCTACTCTTTTTGCTTTGCTTGCGTATCTCTTAGGTGGTTAGAAAGGAAAAAAGAGTCCAAAATGGTGGTGGCTAAAAGACAAAGAAAGGGAAAAGCCACAAAGAGGGAACAAAGGAAAAATCCACGGACCTGAGTAAGAACCTCAGGTGAAACAAACACGCCTCCTTCCTGGCTAGCTCTGATTTACATAGGGCAGGCTCAGGAGCAAGGAGAAAAATGTACAAAAAGAGGGAGCCAAGACAGGTTGAGGCCTCTCCTTTGGGGCTGGCCCACCCTCACACCTCGAGGATGTACTGTCCATTGTTTACCGAATAAAACTCTAAGCTGTAACCAAGCTGCAACACTGGTTGACCATTTCAAGTCTTTGTTGTGGTGAGACAGAACTGAGGCAATTACACACTCTCTTGACATATCCATTCCAGAGGAAGATATATCTATATACTGCCTCTTGGGTTCCCCCACCCAGAATATAAGCACTGTAAGAAAAAAGCAAGCTCTTCTTCAGTTCAGTTCAGTTCAGTCACTCAGTTGTGTCTGACTCTTTGCAATCCCATGAATCACAGCATGCCAGGCCTCCCTGTCCATCAGCAACTCCCGGAGTTCACCCGAACTCATGTGCATCGAGTCGGTGATGCCATCCAGCCATCTCATCCTCTGTCATTCCCTTCTTCTCCTGCCCCCAATCCCTCCCAGCATCAGGGTCTTTTCACATGAGTCAACTCTTCTCATGAGGTGGCCAAAGTATTGGAGTTTCAGCTTCAGCATCAGTCCTTCCAATGAACACCCAGGACTCGTCTCCTTTAGGATGGACTGGTTGGATTTCCTTGTAGTCCAAGGGACTTTCAAGAGTCTCCTCCAGCACCACAGTTCAAAAGCATCAATTCTTCGGCGCTCAGCTTTCTTCAAATTCCAACTCTCACATCCATACATGACTACTGGAAAAACCATAGCCTTGACTAGACAGACCTTTGTTGGCAAAGTAATGTCTCTGCTTTTCAATATGCTATCTAGATTGGTCATAACTTACCTTCCAAGGAGTAAGCGTCTTTTAGTTTCATGGCTGCAATCACCATCTGCAGTGATTTTGGAGCCCAAAAAAGTAAAGTCTGTCTCTGTTTCCATTGTTTCCCCATCCATTTGCCATGAAGCGATGGGACTGGATGCCATGATCTTAGTTTTCTGAATGTTGAGTTTTAAGCCAACTTTTTCACTCTCTTCTTTCACTTTCATCAAGAGGCTCTTTAGTTCTTCTTCACTTTCTGCCATAAAGCTGGTGTCATCTGCATATCTGAGGTTATTGATATTTCTCCCGGCAATCTTGATTCCAGTTTGTGCTTCATCCAGCCCAGCATTTCTTATGATGTACTCTGCATACAAGTTAAATAAGCAGGGTGACAATATACAGCCTTGATGTACTCCTTTTCCTATTTGGAACCAGTCTGTTGTTCCATGTCCAGTTCTAACTGTTGCTTCTTGACTGCATACAGGTTTCTCAAGAGGAAGGTCAGGTGGTCTGGTATTCCCATTTCTTTCAGAATTTTCCACAGTTTGTTGTGATCCACACAGTCAAAGGCTTTGGCATAGTCAATAAAGTAGAAGTCGATGTTTTTCTGGAACTCTCTTGCTTTTTTGATGATCCGGCAGATGTTGGCAATTTGATCTCTGGTTCCTCTGCCTTTTCTAAATCCAGCTTGAACATCTGGAATTTCACTGTTCACATATTGCTGAAGCCTGGCTTGCAAAATTTTGAGCATTACTTTACTAGCGTGTGAGATGAGTGCAATTGTGCAGTATTTTGAGCATTCTTGGCATTGCCTTTCTTTGGGATTGGAATGAGAACTGCCCTTTTCTAGTCCTGTGGCCACTGCTGAGTTTTCCAAATTTGCTGGCATATTGAGTGCAACACTTTCACAGTATCATCTTTCAGGATTTGAAATAGCTCAACTGGAATTCCATCACCTCCACTAGCTTCAAACTGACATTCATTGAATGAGCCACTGATTATAGCTTTCAATTCAATTCCATCAGCTTTAGTGCTGGAGAGAATTCTTTACAAACTCCAATAATATATTGGTAGGAAATCTTAGTTTTTGATATGGTTGAATGTTTCCCCTTCTTTTGACATCTTCATCTGGATTTTATTTTTGGAATTTAAGAGCCTCTTAGGGCCAATAACCTGATGTCTTTTTTTCTCCTCCATGAAAGTAATTTCCTGCAGACCCATTTCTCCAAGGCTCTGAACTTCTATTGACTGTTAAGAGCTTCTACTATTTATTGATGTACAGGTCAGAATTTCACCTTGCAATAGAAAGAAAATCTCCCTGTTTTCATCAACCATCCTTTCCCTTCATATTGTGACAAGCTAAAGGTTAATAATGAAATATAAAGCATCCTTCTCCTGAAGCATTTTGCTTAGTATTCTGAGAGGGCAAATCCCCAGGGTAAGGATGAGCATGGTCCCCAGGTAGTAGAAGCAGTTTATTCATGTTCACTGAGGAGCACTATTTGATTTTGGATTTTTAGGGAGCCTGACCTTCCAAAAACTGAAGTTCTGTGCTATGATAGAAATCACCAAGTGAAACGTTTTACTAGTCTAGTAAACTGAATCTATGTAAGTGCCTTTTGTATGAAGCATGTCTGTTATTCTCTGTATTCTGATGCTTTGACATCTAGCCTTGCTGACCTTGGAGGGACTAACCTTACCAGGGCTAGCCAGTTCCTAGAGACAGTGAACAAATGACCAGTGAGCACACTTTTCAAATGCAAACCAATCTATCCAGAACCCTTAACCTCAATCACAGCCTTTAATCAGCGTTTACATTCCGGCCCATCATCTACTTGCCCCAAGCAACACAGGTTCAGGTACTGAACAACTAGGGACAGACTCTGTGCCCCAGGGCCCATTGAAATGATCCAAATTAGCCAATTTTAAGTTTGCTTATTGTGCCAGACCCATTCCTTCCTGCAGAAGTCACAATAAAGGCTTTTGTTCACAACTTTCCCTCTTCCTCTGCCTCCAGACCAACCCAATGCTTCCCTAGAGAGCCCTCCCCACCATGTTGTGGTATTTTCCCACTTCTTGGCATCTGTAAATATAATAAACTATTTTTTCAGTGGCAGTTGTCTCTGACCTGGGGGCCTCCCCATACTCATAAAGGATAATAAAATCTTTTTTTGGCAACATGGTACACCTTACTGGATCTTAGTTCCTCAGCCAAGGATTGAACCCGGACCCTCATCAGTGAAAGTGCAGAGTTCTAACCACTGTACCAACAGGGAATTCTCCAACCCTATGTTTTAAAGCACCTTTGAATGGCAGAATTAAAACTAGTTTAGCCTCTTCCTTCATGTTTATCCCTCAAAGCTGATGAAGCAAAAGAATAAGTTAGACATAGGAGTCATAGGTGCTGCTGCTGCTGCTAAGTCACTTCAATCATGTCCAACTCTGTGTAACCCCATAGATGGCAGCCCACCAGGGTCCCCTGTCCTTGGGATTCTCCAGGCAAGAACACTGGAGTGGGTTGCCTTTTCCTTCTCCAATGCATGAAAGTGAAAAGTGAAAGTGAAGTCACTCAGCCGTGTCCGACTCCTAGCGACCCCATGGACTGCAGCCTACCAGGCTCTTCCGTCCATGGGATTTTCCAGGCAACAGTACTGGAGTGGGGTGCCATTGCATTCTCCGGTCATAGGTGCTAGGACAGGGAAAAAAGAGACTTTGAACTCCACGTGGACAGAAATCTCCCATGGGTACTCATGATTTTGATGCCTTTTCCTAAAAAAAAAAAAAAAAATACGGAGAAGGCAATGGCACCCCACTCCAGTCCTCTTGCTTGGAAAATCCCATGGATGGAGGAGCCTGGAAGGCTGCAGTCCATGGGGTCGCTGAGGGTTGGACACGACTGAGTGACTTCACTTTCACTTTTCCCTTTCATGCGTTGGAGAAGGAAACGGCAACCCACTCCAGTGTTCTTGCCTGGAGAATCCCAGGGACGGGGGAGCCGGGTGGGCTGTCGTCTATGGGGTCGCACAGAGTCGGACACGACTGAAGTGCCTTAGCAGTAGCAGTTCCTAAAATAAGTAGGTTCTAGAGTCATCATCAGGAGGTTAGTGAGTATTCTCCCCCTTGTCTGGAGAGCAGGAAGCAGGCAGTGGTGTAAGTGTGCTAAGGGCAATGCCCACATTTGCAGGTGGAGCGGTGTGTGCCAAGCACACTGCCATGCAGGGCTGGTCTCCCTGTTGGTTTCAGCTCACTGTGTTTCCCCATACTTGATTTTGTTCACCAGTTTTCATTCTCTAACCTTTCTCTTCTGACATTAAACACAGTATTTCTTTTGTTCCCATTGAATTCTTTATTTTTTTTTTACAAATTGAATTTTCCCAAGTGCTTAAATTAATGCATGGCTTTAAGAAGTGATTATTTTTTCCTTCCTTGCAGTGTCAGCGGTGCTGACAGGGAACCCAGCTCAGCTCCAGCAAATGAGCAGGCTTGTTAGCACTGGCTTCGGCTTGGCAGGGAGAGGACGTGGAGCTGATTCCTTGAAGGTCACTAATAAACAAAGTTCCTTTTTATTTTAATTCCTTTGCTGTTAAATGGACTATTCTTTCATCAAGCTCCTGCTTTTGTTACTGTAAGCTCTTGGTGAATTTCATGATAAAATTCTTCATGAAATTCTTCATCAATTGTTAAGGAATTCCATGCCTAAGTTCTCTTCAAAAACTAAATGCAAATGTGATTAGAAACTGATTGAGACCCTCTTGATTTTTAAAAATTGGTTACATACAAACATTTAAACAATGAATATTAATTGAATGTTTACTCTATGGCTGGGCACTGTTCTTAGTAATAGGTATGCATCAGTGAGCAAAATAAAATTCCTTCTATCATCATTTAAATTTAAGATCATTTCACCATAGTGTTGGCTAACAGTGCAAAGAAGAAATGTTGCCAAAAATATAGAGATAAAAATCTATAAATCCAACCTTTTCTACCTAAATTGATCTGAAAAGATTAGTATATTCCAACACTTTGGCTTCCCAGATGGGGTAAGGCAGAAGAACACTTGTCCAAGATATGGCTGGAACAGACTCAGATCCCTGGGTCAGGGTGGAAAGGACGGGTTTTTAAAAGTCCCAAATGTTGGCTAGATTTTGCTAAATCTAGTTTCAGTCCCATGAATACTAAACTCCACTAATGAATTAGTGCAGCTGCCATATATAGTCTGGTAGTAGGTAGGCTGTCTGTCTGAGGGTTTATTGCTCTCTGAGTCTCAGTAGGCTTTTCAGTGGAATACTGGGGGAGGCCAAGTAAGAAACTATTAGTTAAAATGCCACTTGAAACCAGCAGTGACGGATTTGGGGACTTAGAATTTCAAAAGCCAGTTTTTGTTTTTGTTTCCTGCAAACAGGTGATAGTCCATTCATCTTAGAAACCCTATAGGCTAAAGCTACATGAGAGATGCAGACACAGAGAACAGACTTGTGGAGACCGTGGGATAAGAGGGTGGGATGAATTCAGAGAACAGCACTGACATAGATGCACTGCCCTGTGCAAAATGTCTATCCAGTGGGAAGCTGTTATATGACACAGGGAGACCAGTTTGGTGCTCTGTGACGACCTGGAGGGGTAGGGTAGGAGTAGGGGTGGGAAGGAGGCTCAAGATGAGGGAAATATATATGTATATTTACCGCTGATTCATGTTGTTGTACAGCAGAAACCAACACAACATTGTAAAGCAATTATCTTCTCAGTTCAGTCGCTCAGTCGTGCCCGACTCTTTGTGACGCCATGGACTGCAGCATGCCAGGCTTCCCTGTCCATCATTAACTCCTGGAGCTGAATCAAACTCATGTCAATTGAGTCAGTGTTGCCACCCAACCATCTCATCCTCTGTCGTCCCCTTCTCCTTCTGCCTTCAATCTTTCCCAGCGTCAGGGTCTTTTCCAATGAATGAATCAGTTCTTCTCATCAGGTGGCCAAAGTACTGGAGTTTCAGCTTCAGCATCAGCCCTTCCAATGCATATTCAGGACTGATTTACTTTAGGATGGAATGGTTGGATCTTCTTGCAGTCCAAGGGACTCTCAAGAGTCTTCTTCAACACCACAGCTCAAAAGGATTAATTCTTAGCTTTCTTTATAGTCCAACTCTCACATCCATTCATGACTACTGGAAAAACCATAGCTTTGAGTAGATGGACCTTTGTCAGCAAAGTAATGTCTCTGCTTTTAATATGCTGTCTAGGGTGGTCATAACTTTCCTTCCAAGAAGCAAGTGTCTTTTAATTTCATGGCTGCAGTCTCCATCTGCAGTGATTTTAGAACCCCCCAAAATAAAGTCTCTCACTGTTTCCATTGCTTCCCCATCTATTTTCCATGAAGTGATGGGACTGGATGCCATGATTTCAGTTTTCTGAGTGTTAAGTTTTTCATTCTTCTCTTTCACCTTCATCCAGAGGCTCTTTAGTTATTCTTCGCTTTCTGCCGTAAGGGTGGTGTCATCTGCATATCTCAGGTTATTGATATTTCTCCCAGCAAACTTGATTCCAGCTTGTGCTTCATCCAGCTCAGCGTTTCTCATGATGTACTCTGCATACAAGTTAAATAAGCAGGGTGACAATATACAGTCTTAATTTAGAACCAGTCTGTTGTTTCATGTCCAGTTCTAACTGTTGCTTCTTGACCTGCATACAGATTTCTCAGGAGGCAGGTCAGGTGGTCTGATATTCCCATTTCTTTATCTTCTTCTAATTAGAAATAAATTAAAAAATAAAGCTACATGATGAAATATCTAGCTTTATCTCTTATCTAAGTAAAGTTTTTTTAATAGCCAGAAAATCTTCTTGTTATGTATTTGTGTTGGAAGGATTAGGGAGAATCATGTTTCTTCCAGTAGGGTATTAATGGCATTTTTAAAAATCAGCAGCTGGTCAAAAGTGACTGGAAAGATGGTCTCTCTCTCACAGTGGAAGTGTTAACCTTGTCTAGCCACAAGAGTTAAGTCAAGGATGAGGGCAGTGCAGAAACTCCACACCTGAAGCATGGCAGAGATTTGTATTATGCCAGGCACAGAGCTGATGCTTTTTGAATGAATAAATGGTGACTTGTTCTTAAGAGTATGTAAAATGTCTCTCAGAACCCTCCCAGAAATATTTGGGGTTGAAGGTCCTTTATTGGAAGCAGGTCTTGTATGAGCTGCTAAGGCCTCCTCTGTGAACGATATCAGGACCTGAATGTGATCTTTTTTTATGCCAAAAATTTTGTGAGGATGCCTCTGTGAATTAATATGGTCTAGATCCCTAGGTTTCAACACTTGCTTTAGCAGAAACTCTGATAAATTTCTTCTCAAAGCAGAAACTCTGTATTTAGAACAGGTAGAAGCAGAGATTCCCTGGTGGAGGACCTGAAGCATATCTTCCCTGGCTCTCTCCCTGCAGCAGCCTCCATGGGGCACAGTCTCTGAAAATACTGGTCTGAAGATACATTTTGGGCTCATTATCTAGATCCCATGAATAGGCTGAACTATATTTTAATCTTTGTCCTTACCCTTCCTGATTCAAGAGTTGAGATTTCAGTTGTTTGAATTCATCCTCAAGATTCACTGATTGCTAATCAAAATCTGGGAGATTACCCAACCTGTATTCTTAGCTTCATGAAGACAAAAAGGAAAATACTATCGGGTTGAGGCTCTGGAGGTGAAATACTGTGACAAATGCCATCTAGTAGTCAGCTGTTTGATACCAACTTCACTTTGCAGCTTCTAATTTTTGAGGCAAGTGTATGGAGGATCAAAGTTCTGCTTGAGGAAAAAAAAAAATCTCACTTATGTAAGACCCCATCATTAAAATTCACACCATGGTGCATGAGCCTTAGGGGATGGCTCAGACATTAGGATGAGGTTTCATTTGAGCATTTTCTTTTCCTTTTGTCCTGAAATTTTAATTCACCAACAATTTCATTGTTAGAGCTTTGTTTGATAAGTAGTTTGAGATTTCTAATGGAGTTCAAGATCATGCTGATTGCTTCTTGTTTTCTTTTGCAAAGTGTTTTTGAAATAATAATTCACATACATTACCCATTTAAAGTATGACATCTGATGGCTTTTAGTATATTCACAGAGTTGTGCAGCCATTATAATAATCAATTTTAGAACATTTTTCATCACTTCAAAAGGAAATCCCTATATTCTCCACAGACTTAAACAACCACTAATCAGCTCTCTTGTCTTTAGAAGACACTTCATATAAATTGAATCATATGATATGTGGTCTTTTTTGAGTAGCTTCTTCTACTTAGCACAATGTTTTCAAGATTCATCCATGATATAGCATGAAATCAGTACTTAATTCCTTTTTATGGCTTAATAATATCCCATTGTATGGATAACCACATTTTGTTTACCCATTCATCAGCTGAGGGATATATGGGTTATTTCTACATTTTGGCTATTATTAACAATGCTGTTATTAATATTGTGTATAAATTTTTGTGTGGGCATATGTTTTCATTTCTCTTGAGTACATTTCTGGAGTGGAATTACTGAGTCAAATGTTAATTCTATGTTTATCTGTCTGGCACAAGGCTAAAAACTGTTTTCCAAAGTAGCTATACCCTTTGACATTCCCAGCGGCAGTGTATGAGGTCACATTTTCTCCACATCCTCACCAACGCTTATTATTACCTAACTTTTGGGTTACTGGCATTTCTCCTTTCATTGCGCTTCATGGACAGTGCATTTTCACAGATTGAAGGCTTGGGCAACTCTGAGTTATCAGATGATGGTTAGCAACGAAACATTTTTAAGTTAAAATATGTACTCTTTAAAAGATATAATGCTATTAACACTTAATAGGCTACAGTGTAGTGTAAACATAACTTTTATATGTACTGGGAAATAGGAAAAAATTGTGTGACTCCCTTTATTGAGATAATCACTTTATCTCAGTGGTTTGGAATCAATGGACTGAGGTTCGTGACATTGTACAGGAGACAGGGATCAAGACCATCCCCATGGAAAAGAAATGCAAAAAAGCAAAATGGCTGTCTGGGGAAGCCTTACAAATAGCTGTGAAGAGAAGAGAGGCGAAAAGCAAAGGAGAAAAAGAAAGATATAAGCATTTGAATGCAGAGTTCCAAAGAATAGCAAAAGAGATAAAAAAGCCTTCTTCAGTGATCAATGCAAAGAAATAGAGGAAAACAATAGAATGGGAAAGACTAGCGATCTCTTCAAGAAAATTAGTACTAAGAGAACATTTCATGCAAAGATGGGCTCAATAAAGGACAGGAATGGTATGGACCTAACAGAAGCGGAACATATTAAGAAGAGGTGGCAAGAATACATAGAAGAACTGTACAAAAANAGAAAAGTTATGACCAACCTAGATAGTATATTCAAAAGCAGAGACATTACTTTGCCAACTAAGGTCCGTCTAGTCAAGGCTATGATTTTTGCTGTGGTCATGTATGGATGTGAGAGTTGAACTGTGAGGAAGGCTGAGCACCGAAGAATTGATGTTTTTGAACTGTGGTGTTGGAGAAGACTCTTGAGAGTCCCTTGGACTGCAAGGAGATCCAACCAGTATATTCTGAAGGAGATCAACCCTGGGATTTCTTTGGAAGGACTGATACTAAAGCTGAAACTGCAGTACTTTGGCCACCTCATGTGAAGAGTTGACTCATTGGAAAAGACTCTGATGCTGGGAGGGATTGGGGGCAGGAGGAGAAGGGGACGACAGAGGATGAGATGTCTGGATGGCATCACAGACTCGATGGACGTGAGTCTGAGTGAACTCTGGGAGATGGTGATGGACAGGGAGGCCTGGCATGCTGCGATTCATGGGGTCACAAAGAGTCGGACATGACTGAGCAACTGAACTGAACTGAACTTGGAATCAAACCCGCGAAATCTCCAAGATATGCCTGTATCACTATTTTAGTGAGTGTGGAGTGGTATCTCATTGTGGGGCTTATTTTTTTTTGGCTGCGCTGGGTCTTTATTGCTGTACGGGCACTTTCTCTAGTTGCGGAGAGTGGGGACTACTCTCTCCTCAAGGAGAAAGAAGCTGCAATGCCCAGGCTGCTCTTGTCGCAGAGCACAGGCTGTGGCACGGTCTGTGGCGTATGGGCTTAGTTGCCCCACAGCATGTGGGGTATTCCCAGACCAGAATTGGATGGGTGTTCACTGCACTGAAGTGTGGATTCTTAACCACTGGACCACCAGGGAAGTCCCTCGTTGTGGTTTTGATTTGCATTTCCCTAATAACTAGTATATGCAGAGTACATCATGAGCAATGCTGGGCTGGAGGAAGCACAAGCTGGAATCAAGATTGCCAGAAGAAATATCAATATGCAGATGACACCACCCTTATGGCAGAAAGTGAAGAACTAGAGTCTCTTGATGAAAGTGAAGGAGGAGAGTGAAAAAGTTGGCTTAAAGCTCAACATTCAGAAAACTAAAATCATGGCATCTAGTCCCATCATTTCATGGCAAATAGATGGGGAAACAGTGGAAACAGTGTCAGACTTTATTTTTCTGGGCTCCAAAATCACTGCAGATGGTGACTGAAGCCTTGAAATTAAAAGATGCTTGCTCCTTGGAAGGAAAGTTATGACCAACCTAGACAGCATAGTAAAAAGCAGAGACATTACTTTGCCAACAAAGGTCCATCTAGTCAAAGCTATGGTTTTTCCTCTAGTCATGTATGGATGTAAGAGTTGGACTATCAAGAAAGCTGAGCACTGAAGAATTGATGCTTTTAAACTGTGGTGTTGGAGAAGACTCTTGAGAGTCCCTTGGACTGCAAGGAGATCCAGCCAGTCAATCCTCAAGGAAATCAGTCTTGAATATTCACTGGAAGGATTGATGCTGAAGCTGAAGCTCCAATACTTTGGCTACCTGATGCAAAGACCCGACTCTTTAGAAAGACCCTGATGCTGGGAAAGATTGAAGGTGAGAGGATAAGGGGATGACAGAGGATGAGATAGTTGGATGGCATCACCAACACGATGGACATGAGTTTGAGTAAGCTCCGGGAGTTGATGATGGACAGGGTAGTGTGGTGTGCTGCAGTCCATGAGGTCACAAAGAGTCAAACATGACTGAGTGACTGAACTGAAGGGTTCATTATATATTTGAGATTCAAGGCCCTTATCAGATATTTGATTTGCAAATATTTCCTCCCATTCTGTGGGTTGTCTTTTTACTTTCTTGATAGTATCTTTTGAAAGTACCTAAGTTTTTAATTTCAAAGAAGTCGAGTTTATCTATCTTTTTCTTATCTTGCTTATGCTTTGGGGTCATATCTAAGGATCCTTTTTCCAACCCAAGGCCACAAATTTACAGATTTACTCTTATGCTTTCTTGTATAAGTTTTATAGTTTTGGCTCTTACATTTAATCCTGTAGCCCATTTAGAGTTAATTTTTGTATATGGTTCTTGTTTTTGTTATTTATTTCTTCTTTCACTTTTAGGTCTTCAGAGATACAAAAATCGAATTTAAGGCAAATTGGCTCAATAATATGTGGAAATATTCATAAACTGGTTATTAGTGGGTTGAAGGGGGAAATTTAGGCAATGGGGTTAGTTGGTTTTGAATTTGTGTTTGTATTATGTGACCTACACATCTAAACTTTACTGGATAAAATTGTGGCCAAACGATATTTAAAATTTCATCTTCACTTCCTCCTTGCAAATGAACACTTCTTCCATTTTACTTATGAATATTCATAACTTGTTTCCATTCTTGCTATACAAGCCATTTCAAATTGTGCTGCTTACATAACCCAGCTTTTGTTTTCATTAAAAAAAAAATCTGCTTTCTCCATAGGCATACTGTCTCTCTCTCACACACACAAACACACACACACACAAACACTGCTCCTTCTTCCCAATATGTTCATGTTTTTGCTGGCACAGATGTCCCTGTAATTCCCCTCTTCTGTCACTCACCTTTCAAGTTATATACACATCTGAGGTTTCTCCATTATTTTTACAGGCACAGTTCAGCATGGGGGCAATCTGGATGATAAGAAAAAAAATCACAAGGGAAAGGAAGGGGAAGATAACACACTAGCGTATTTAGTCGTTCCTTTGTGTTTTAGTATAGATCCTATGCAGGATTTAGCCATGGAGTAAGCATAATGTATAATTATCACATTGGGATGCTAAACACAGACGCTGCATTCACTCTGTGCATAGAGTAAAATCTGGTTCATGGAAAAATGCAGGTTTTGCATTTTTCCAACAAAATAACTGAGTGGGGGTGGGAGGAGACTGACATTCTGATGATTATTTCAGAATACTAATGCCTACCAGAGGCGGTGGCAATGCTGGCAGGTCTCCACTGCATTATGTTGACAGAAAAATGAGGGTGTTCCTTCCCTCTTTAGATGTCTCTTATGGCAGCAGCCCAACAGGTACTTTTGACCAGCCAGAAAGTAAGTCTTTTATACCTCTGTGGAAAGAAACATTGTCCAAATGGTCAAGGACAACCCAGCCAGGAAAACTGAAGCAATACTCATGAAGTAATTGGAGGACAATTGAGCATCAGATTGTGTGATCCTGAATATGAGGGCTGAAGGAGTACAGAGGAGGGAGGTCAATGAGCCTTGGAAATGGGGGTGGTGGGGTGTCAAGGAGCTTTCATAGAGAATGTAGGGTGGGATTAGACTGTGAAGAATGAAAACAATTTTTTAAAAGTAAAAGGGAAAAAAAGAGAGGGTGTACCATACTCAGTAAAAGGACAGAAACAGCCTTACAGTGGACCAGGCACTAAGCAGAGCCTTGTTGTGATCTCACTTGGTGCTGTGTTAAGTCACTTCAGCCATGTCCAACTCTTTGCAACCCCATGGACTGTAGCCTGCCAGGCTCCTCTGTCCATGGGATTCTCCAGGCAAGAATACTGGAGTGGGTTGCCATGCCCTCCTCCAGGGGGTCTTCCCTACCCAGGGATTGAACCCCTGTCTCTTAACATCTCCTGCATTACCAGGCAGGTTCTTTACCACTAGTGCCACTTCCCAGTGGTTGTAAGTCCCCATCTGAAGAGTTTAATAACTTGATTCCTGGTCATGCTGCTTCTAAGCAGCCACACGGTGTTTGGATCAAAAGTCCTCAGTCTTCCCAGCAGGGCGCCCTGTAACTGCTGTCCTGCGAGTACAGAGACTGGAGTTATGATCAGTGGTCTCTGCCTCAGTTCTCATTCCTCCCTACTGTTCTGTCTCTGACCTACCAGCAACATAGATATTGAGAATCACTGTTTCAGGTTTTGAGTTCTCAATCTGTGGATCCTCAGAATTATTTTAGTAGCTAAAAAAAAAAGCAACCTGTTTCAAAACCCCACTCCATACCTAATGAAACCAACTACCCAGAGATAAGATGCTTGGGTCATTTCCAATTGTCCTCCAGCACCTCACATAGAACCTTGGATAAAGCAGGCATCAATAAACGTCTATCAAATGAATGAATAATTAATGCCTCCATTAAATCATTATTTTATTTACTAATTTGTTGATTGTGAGTTCCTGGTTGCTTTGGTTTATTTCTTCTGTGTTATACCATGATGATTCTTTTGTGGAAATATCTGTTTCTGAGTGATGAAAATGAGGACTTATGGGCTTTTTCCAGCTTGGAGTTCGTTGTGAACCTAGAGTACATTTTTAAAAAATTGAAATACAATTGACATACAGCATCATATTAGTTTCAGCTGTGCATAATAGTAATTCGATGTTTATATAGACTTTGATATGGTCATCATAATAAATCTAGTTGCCACCTGCCCCAAAGTACATTTGACTAGGACTTAAAGAAAGCAGATGCATGTCTCTAGAGCTGGGTGAATACACAGCTTTCCTCTCCTTATTATCCAGGCTCTCTTTTCATCCTAAATCTAAACCTTTGTGTTAAGACCAGCCTTTACTGTTTCTCTTTTTCCAGAGTTAAACATCAGTTTTTTAAAAAAAAAATCCTCTTTACAACTTTTGTGCTATGGATAGACCCTGTTGATTTTCCTAAACTGACCCAAATCACTTCTGTTAGCTGAGTTTCATAGTGCGGTGGAAGACGGAGATAGGCAAGTAAACTTACGTGGTCTTTATTAATTACATTTGTAATCTGATTTATGTCAAGAAGTAGATGTGTTTTGGGCTGGATTGTATTCATCAGGATGATTTAAACATTGCTTCATCTGGTTCCAAATTGAAGTGCTTGATAAAGCGGTCCTGTGATTTTCCCATCACTTTCTTCCATCCACTTCAGCATGCTACCAAGGCTTCCACACTGTATCATCAGACAAATGATTGGAGAAATGTGATACCATGATTAGAAATACTGGCGTTCTCCAAGTTTAAGAGTGCTTCAGTCATAGCCATAATTATTAGTGCAATAAAAGTCTAATTGGGATTCGCCCCCCTTTAGCATCAATGGATCTGAGATTATATTTTAGCTTTGTTTCATTTTCCCTTCTGCATCTATTATTCCATTATTATAAAATGTCACTTTGCCTATAAAATATTTTGCCTTGATGTCAAGTTTTATTTGGTTCAGCTTTTAAGTCATTAGCACTTGTGGCTGATCAGTCTGTGCCAAAGGAATTTTCCAAGCTATAGTGTGCGTTTGTTTTGGAAACACACACATTGTTTTTAAGGTAGCTTGGGAACAAACATTCACTTTAAAAAAAATCATACTTATGCAAAAGACACACACTCACAATCTGACGAGGGTCTGAGGGGAACATCCTTTATCATATAAACCGAACTTTAAACATTGCTCTTAGAACTGATTTGAGTGGAAGAAAAAAGGCCAATAATCTATGCCATTCATGGGACATTTTGTCACCAGGGAGAATAGCAAACTGTTTGAAGCAAAAAGAAAAGAGTGCCTTAAAGGCTTGAACACGTATGAGATGATTCAGTTTTGCCGTATTATCCGGGTCTGCTCCACTTTCTCACCCACCATTTCAATTTCAGTGACCTTCTCCTTATCATCCATCTTTCAAAACTGTCATCCAAATTTCCAGCTGCTTCTCCAGCATGTAAAAGCCCGTCAGCCTGGTGGAAGCTCCAACTGTTTGCCTTTCCTCCTACTGCTTCTTCCTAAATAGAAACTCTTCATTAAATTAATTCTCTCCATATAGTTTGATGAGCAGCTGCTTGTTAGCAGGAGTAGCAGGAGTATACCCTTAGTCTTTGAAAGGGAAACAAATTAAAATACTGTTTTGAGATAAGAAACTATTTTTGTAGAAAAAAATCCAATAGGAGCTCTGGTTAATTTATGCACTCAGTATGTTTTAGTTCATGCTTATGAGATTTGCATGACCACACAAATTTAGTATTCTATCTACAATCTACCAGATTGCTTTTCCCATAAAACAAACCTTCTTTATTGCTGATGTTTGCAGTGCATCCCTTCCAGGCATAAGAATAGACATGAATTATTTTTGAGGAAAGCCAGTGATTCCCATCTAAAACCAGTTTTCAAGTGTTTTGTCAATAGACAGGATAGCTTACCATTACCTCTAAGGGCATCAGCACTTTTGATAAAAGTGTAACAAGTTAATAGATTTTCCTTTTTTTAGAGAAAAGGCTTTGCTTTGACGAGGTTTTTGTCTTTGCTAAATTTATTGTGGATGGAATTCTTACCTTTATCACAGCTCTGGACTTGCTCTTAGACCACCCTTTAGAATGTATCACAATGGCCACTGTCAGCTTTCAATAAAGACAACAAATGAGGAGACCAACGATTTACGGCCAGTGCCACCCTGATCTGTATGTAGTTATGGATTGTCTCCATTTCAGACTCCCTTGCTGTTAAACAGCTTGCGTTAGAGGTCGTTCACTATGATCGAATAACTATACGTGAAGTTGCAACATTATTGTATGAATAAAGGCTAATGCAAGGGAAAGAGACAATGGAGAAGAAGTGAAGAAGTGAAGTCGCTCAGTCATGTCCGACTCTTTGCGACCCCATGGACTGTAGCCTATAAGGCTCCTCCATCTATGGGATTTTCCAGGCAAGAGTACTGGAGTGGATTGCCATTTCCTTCTCCAGGGGATCTTCCCGATCCAGGAATCAAACCCAGGTCTCCCGCATTACAGGCAGACGTTTAACGTCTGAGCCACTAGGGAAGGAAAGAGACAATGGAGAAGGAAAACCCAAATCAAATGTGCTAAAAATATTCTACACATGATTAACTTATAATATAGTTGGAGGCCTTATGATAGAGCCCCAGTCAACTTCTCACTGAAAAATGAGGATTTGGGCTCAGAAGGCATTTCACTTGATCATTACCAAAGCTGAGGATAGATATCAGAAGAAAAAGGGGAAGAAATGCGGTGCCAGCTGTAGGGAGGAGAAAAAGCTAGGAGGAATTTAATGTTACAAAAAACAGGTCACATGAAAAACAGTGGGCCCATGTGACATGCTCTTGCACTCACATCATTCTTTAATAGTTTAGACCTTCAGGGGCAGAAGGGAAGGTGAAGGTGAGGATCAGCAACTTTTTCAGTTGGTCAGTTTTACAGTTGAGTTCAAATGCCAAAAGCCATCAAACGTCCCTGTCTCAGTCAGATGCCCCATGAAGGGCAATTTGCAAAGGTAGATTCCGGTACTGGGTCCAATTGTCTTGATAAATTGTGCAGCTGATGAAAACTGCCTGGCAAGGGACTTGTGGTAATTGAATAGATCCCCAGGATGGCTGCCATCTGAGAATATAGTCCCACTTGCTTGGCAGGGCCACTGGGCAAGGGTGCCCCTGCTCCCAGAGCTAGAGGCTCTATTCTCATTTTAAAGACATCTCATATCCCCATGTTACCCAGAACAATTGTGCTCAGCCTTCAACGTGCCTGAGAAACCACTGAGCTTGCCTTGCTCCAACTGCCCCCGTGCACAGAATAGACTGATTTAATATGGATTTTCGTTTCTGCCTCAACAGAATGGGTTTCCTGCATGAATCACATTTATTGTGTTCTACCCTGGGCCACTTAGCCATGTTATAAATGATCTTTAGAGGCACAAAATAAATCTGCTGCCCCTTTGGTTCACCAATTCTACAAACTAAAAAAGCTTAGGCTTATTTAGCAATCTATTTCCAGAGAAGCCAAGAGGGCTTTGGTAGGTTGATGGCAGAAGACAAATGGGCAGTTTCAGGGCAGCCTGTGAAATGGCTTGTATGAGAGCGCCTTGTATTCCCTGCCCTGTCATTCGTCTTCCCGGATTCTGTTAGCAGGTCTTCTGCCATCTCTGAATATATGCCGTTTGCAGCATGCAACGATCTTTTCAAAGTTGCAGCCTTTTCCCCCCAAATACTACCTTCAACAGGTTCCTCTACTACAAACTGGGGACAAATACCCTTTATTTGGCACAGCATTTCTGGGCAGAATGCATCAAAGTGAGTTCCAGGAACTTCCAGGACCAGTCTCATTAACTAGATGAAGCTGTTGAGTGTTTCCCTCTTCTCCTTCTTAAGAAAAAGATTGCATCTTAGACAGGTGCCTCCAGAACAAACCGTTCAATGTTTTCCTGGAGCTTCCTTTAGTTCTTTACTGCTGCTGCTGCTGCTAAGTCGCTTGAGTCATGTCCGACTCTGTGCGACCCCAGAGACGGCAGCCCACCAGGCTCCCCTTTCCCTGGGATTCTCCAGGCAAGAATACTGGAGTGGGTTGCCATTTCCTTCTCCAATGCATGCACGCATGCTAATTTACTTCAGTCGTGTCCAACTCTGCATGACCCCATAGATGGCAGCCCACCAGGCTCCTCTGTCCACAGGACTCCCCAGGCAAGAATACTGGAGTGGGTTGCCATTTCCTTCTCCTCAGTTCTTTACATCAGTATCTTATTTCGAGAACTGTCCCTAGTTGCTCAAGGCATTTTACAGAGAGTAAATTTCCTGAGGGAGTGCGCAGCATCCTCCTGATGACTAAGGACTTGTGCCCTCCTGGGGCTCTGCTCAGGACTGGCCTTGATCTTCCACTCAGGATTGCTTTGCTTTTCTCTCTACAGCACACTCTGTTCCCAGAACCCCCAGTCCTGTGATCTGTCCTTGTCAGGATTTGAAGTTGATACATATCGATAAATAAGCAGAGGCAGCGGTCAGGCAAGAACGTGACTATTTCCTCCCCCGCAGGAAGGAGTTTGGGGCTCAGCCTGTCACCTAGTGAGTGCTTCCTGTTCAGGGGGACTAGCGGTAGTTGGCGTGGTTCCACAGCAGGCTGACTTTCATTTCTAATGAGGCTTTGAGAGGCAGCCTGGTCCTCAGCTAGTTTCCTGGAGAAGGGTATGTGGTTGACCCTCAGATGCAGGTTTATGGACACGCTCTGTTGTCCCTAGTATGCTGACAAATTGTGTCTGTGCAGAAGAAGGAAGCGACAGAGGATGAAATGGTTGGATGGCATCACTAACTCTACGGACACGAGTTTGAGCAGACTCTGGGAGATAGTGAAGGACAGGGAAGCCTGGTGTGCTGCAGTCCACGGGGTCACAAAGAGTTGGACACGACAGAGTGGCCGAACAGTAACAGACATCAGTGATTCTTCAAATCGCTGGCCAAATCCTGAAGAGGAAACTTGACTGATGAAAGTACCAGCTGCAAAAGTCAGAAGTTCATTTCCTAGGCAAAATGGAAATTTGGCAATAGCTTGAAACTTTGGGGGGCTTCCCTGGGGATCCAGTGCTTAAGACTCCAAACTGCCAATGCCGGGGGTTCAAACCCTGGTTGGGGAACTAAGACCCCACATGACATAAATAAGTAAATAAATAAATAAAACTTTTTACTTTGAAATAATTAGAGAGTCCTGAGAAGTTACAAAGCTAGTACAGAGAGGTCCTGTGTTCTCATCACTGAGCTTTCCCCACTGACACCATCTTATATAATATATCAATATTACATTAACATTATTAGGAAGCTGGTAGTTTTTTTATGGCAAGAGAGAATGGGTATCAAAAAACCTGAGATACACTTAATATTTGGAGTTCTGGTCCACTATTTGTTAAAGAATGGCTATAAATTAGTCACACAGGAACACTCCATGTGTCATGAAAAAGAAGGATCCCATTAAAAGCTATCACCGGCCACCTTGAACTCTATTCCTACCCAGAAAAACTTTAATGCATTATGCTTGACAGGAGGGGAGGCTCCTTTACCCCCAAAATAAGAAATTTACAAACAATCTTAGTTATCTTGAAAGACAAGTGGTTTTGGCTCATTGGGTCACTCCTCATACCTTTTGGTGGAATCCCAATTCCCCAGACATCTTGAACACTATGTAGGCAGAATGAAGCTCAGGAAGAATGGAGGAGTCAGCCTTATTAATAGTCATGTAGCTAGGATGGTTTGGCAAAATTTAGTTGACATTTATTTATTACATAGGAGTTAAGAGCTTGGATCCTGAACTCACATAGGTCAGGTTTAAGTCCCAGGCTTGCCACTTACCAGAAGTTAACTTTGGACAAATTATTTGATTCTCTAAGCCTTATTTTTCTTATACATAAAATAAGGACTATGTAGCACCTGAGAAATCAGTGTCGATTGACTGGAAACTCTCAGACATCTAATCGGTGCTCAGTAAACTTTAGCTGTTGCTGTGAATAATTATCTCTGATTACAGTACTCTAGGAAAAGATTTTTATTTTATTCAGTTTCTTGGACTTATTTCCAAAGCTGATCCAGATAATTTGTGAAATACTTTACAGTCCTTTCATGAGGCTGGATGAGAGTAGCTGTTCATTATATTTGGAAAACCATTTTGATTCTCATTACAGTAATTATTTTAAAATAGTAATTGCTCACTATCCCATAATGCGTCATAAATCATTGTAAAATTTACACATTATTGATAAGTTACTTACATTATGAAGTAGCCTAAAATCAGATCAAAATCACTTGGAGAATTTTAAAATCTAAAGTCATTAAAATCCAGGTCCATATAACTAACCTAAAGTTAATGGATCTAGATTCACAGTTACCTTCTTAAAAAATGTAACAGAGGCCACTGGAGTCCTTTGTGACAGCTAGTCAAACATCAAGAAACATTAGTTGTTTTTGAACAGTTTTTATTTGTTGTGAAAAGTAGATCTATCTGTTACCATGGTTGCCTGTGTCTTGCTTATAATTGTAGGTTTTCTTTTCCTGGCATATTAGCAACCAATAGCAACTGTACCCTTTTCAACATCAGCCCTACTGTAGTTGATAATTAATTAATAAGTCATAAATCACTGAAAATTGCATGTAAATAATTTTAGGCTTAGATTTTAGAGTGGATGGAGAAGCTTTGTACTGTTTTCCATAAATATGTTCTTTTTAAACAAAATATTATACTTCCAAATATGTTGACACAAATTGGTAGAATGAAGAAAAAATGGTTTATATCAAAGCTTTTATGTGAAGAATTATCAGCAAATAGTGTTGGCAAAATGAAAGAAGCCTAATTGTAGCATTAGGAGGCTTTCTGGCCGTTTAATGAGATGCTTTGTAAACAAAGACTGCTCTACAGCTGTCAAGCTCAGAAGGCAGATATCTCTGATTAAAAGTACATCCTGCTAGGGCTTAAATTTTAAAAGCAACCCCTCACCAGTAACTAATCTTTCAGTGTCTCATACTGAGAACCAGCCCAAGTGAATTATAGTGCTAGGAAGGGGGAACTTATATTGGTGACACCAAAACAGAATGCCTGGAACCAAAACTCAATCCTTTGTATCAGGTCGTCATCAGCAGTGTGTGTCTATGCTTGAGCTACTTCCCCATTCTTGGGCCAGCCATGGAGTGTGAGGATGGGCAGACAAAATTGCTGCCTTGGAATTTCTATGAATTGTGTTTTCAGAGTACCAGAAATGTTAGAGAATACTTGTTTCCACTTTGATTCTAACAATACAATCTTGGAGAAAGAGAAGAAACCCAAGTCTATCAGGAAGATTTTCTTTTTCAAGGAAAAAATACAGTTTCTTAAAGAAAATCTAAAGTAATATCAATCTGACATCTGCAAATGGATTTTTTTCTGAGTATAAAAGAAATGGGAAGAATCGCAAAGAGAACTTACTATATATTTTACTGCTTGAAAATGAAAAACTTTCAGATATCCCAAATATAAATACACTTAAACACCAAACAGGAACAATATTTAACCACAACAGACACAGATAAATAAGAATATTTTTAATACTTAGTAAGCTTATATTAAAAAAAAAGAAGAGTCACTAAGCAGCAAATGATGGAAACACAATTCACACTGGATGGAAGAAATACAACTGGCTAAATAGTTATATCAGGAAAGCACATAAAGTTGCTGATATTAACATAATGAAACTTAGGAACTACAATGAGATACTGTTTTTTCTTTATATAGTTAGCAAAGAATTAAAATGCCAGATTTAAGGGGTACCTTTCAATGCTGCCAAAGATTCCTTCAGTATAGGAAGGGCCAGCGCTCTGGCAACTGATCACCTGGTCCAAAAATCCAGTTGTATGAGTCCGGGGAAGTTTGTAACCTCTTTGTGCCTCAGTTTATCATCTTTAAATGGATATAAAAGAATACCTACTTCATATTGCTATGGGTAAAGTTAAATGAGACAACACACACATAAAGCATTTAGATGGTATCTGGTTCATAATAAGGCTTTTAAAAAAGGTTAGCTGCTATCAGTTACTATTAGAGTCTCATTCACTGCTGTTAGTTTTGAGTCGGAGGCAGACGGGCCTCAGCAGGGTAAAGCAATTGAAAATTCATTCTCTATTGACCGGAAACTCCAAGATGAGAATAGCAATTGAGGGAGGAGGCTGGGCCCTGTCCAGACCACACCTCTCTCATTCCCCGAAGTCAGGAGGCCTCCCCAGCCACACAGGCACCGAAAGGCTCCTTGCAGGCAAAAGTGGGGAGCAATGTCTAGAGATTCTCTACCCAGACACCTTTGCATTAAGATCCATCTTGGCTAAGAGATGCGTGTGCACACATGGAAGGATGCTGAGATATACCAAATAGGGACAGTGAACCAGGCAAATCAAAATGACTGGCCAAAGGAAAACCAGAAGAAATGCCCCATATAAGTGATTTAAACTGCCACTCAGGTGCAGCTCGGGGATTCTCTGAGTCTGCTTGTGTGCCTATCCACACATGCTGTACTCTTTACCCTCTTAAAAAACACACACACACACAAAGACTTTACTTGCTTCACTACTTTCCGTCTTTGTGGAAGCTCTTTTTTGCAAAACCAAAGGGCCAAAGCCCTTGTCACTGACCACCGATTTAGAGGTTAGAATCTAGTGCTTTCAGTGCTGTGACCTAGCCCCATTTCTGGGACCAACCCAAGTCCCACTCCAAGCCATTGCAGGCTAAGGCCACCTGAGATCCATTTATTCTATGAATTGTAATAAAACCAGAAGGCAGTGTGGCAGTACTTAGATCAAAAGCCTTAAAAATAATCAAGTATATTTTTAGGAAAGTATTCCAAGAAAGCAATCTGATGTTCACAAACATTATGTGTAAAGATGATCATGAAGATAAAAATATTCCAAGTGATCTAAGTGCCCAACAGTAAAAAGAAAGAAAAAGAAATTAACCTGATTATGGGATATCTCTATGGTGGGATACAACATGGCTATCAAGATTATGTTTTTTAAGAGGTTTTCATGTCTAACTCAATGAAGCTATGAGCCATGCCACGTAGGGCCACCCAAGATGGATGGGTCATGGTGGAGAGTTCTGACAAAATGTGGTTCACTGCAGAAGGGAATGGAAAACCACTTCATTATTCTTGCCTTGAGAAACCCATAAACAAGAAAAGGCAAAAAGATAGGACATTGAAAGATGAACTCCCCAGGTCGGGTGAGTGCCCAATATGCTACAGGATATCAGTGGAGAAATAACTCCAGAAAGAATAAAGAGACGGAGCCAAAGCAAAAACAACACCCACTTGTGGATGTGACTGGTGATGGAAGTAAAGTCCAATGCTGTAAAGAACAGTATTTCATAGGAACCTGAATGTTAGGTCCATGAATCAGGGCAAATTGGAAACAGTCAAACAGGAGACGGCAAGAGTGAATGTCGACATTTTAGGAATCAGCAAACTAAAATGGACTGGAATGGGTGAATTTAACTCACATGACCATTATATCTACTAGTGTGGGAAAGATTCCCTTAGAAGAAATGGAGTAGCCATCATAGTCAACAAAAGAGTCTGAAATACAGTACTTGGATATAATCTCAAAAACGACAGAATGATCTCCGTTTGTTTCTAAGGCAAACCATTCAATATCACAGTAATCCAAGTCTATGCCCTGACCAGTAATGATGAAGAAGCTGAAGTTAAATGGTTCTGTGAAGACCTAAAAGACCTTCTAGAACTAACACTCCAAAAAGATGTCCTTTTCATAATAGGGGACTGGAATGCAAAAGTAGGAAGTCAAGATATACCTGGAGTAATAGGCAAATTCGACCTTAGAGTACAAAATGAAGCAGGGCAAAGGCTAACAGAGTTTTGCCAAGAGAATGCACTAGTCACAGCAGGCACCCTCTTCCAACAACACAAGTGAAGACTCTACACATGAACATCACCACATAGTCAATAATGAAATCAGATTGATTATATTCTTTGCAGCCAAAGATGGAGAAGCTCTGTACAGTCAGCAAAGACAAGACTGGGAACTGACTGTGGCTCAGATCATGAGCTCCTTAAAACCAAATTCAGGCTTAAACGAAGAAAGTGGGAAAAACCACTAGACCATTCAGGTATGACCTAAATCAAATCCCTTATGATTATACACTGGAAGTGAGAAATAGATTTAAGAGACTAGATCTGATAGACAGAGTGCCTGATGATCTATGCATGGAGGTTCATTTCATCATATGAAAGGCAGTGATCAAAACCATCCCCAAGAAAAAGAAATGCAAAAAGGCAAAATGGTTATCTGAGGAGGCCTTACAAATAGCTGAGAAAAGCAGAGAAGTGAAAGGCAAAGGAAAAAAGAAAAGATATACCCATTTAAATGCTGAGTTCCAAAGAATAGCAAGGAGAGATAAGAAACCTTCCTCAGTGATCAATGCAAAGAAATAGAGGAAAATAAGGAGTTCTAAGTTCTAAGGAGATGGATGGAACTGGAGCCGATTACACAGAGTGAAGCAAGCCAGAAAGAAAAACACCAATACAGTATACTAACGCATATATATGGAATTTAGAAAGATGGGGATGATGACCCTGTATGCGAGACAACAAAAGAGACTCAGATCTATAGAGTGAACTTTTGGACTCTGGGGGAGAGAGAGAGGGAGAGGGTGGAATGAGATGGGAGAATGGCATTGAAACATGTTAAAAAAAATAATAATAAAAAAAATAGCTCCGTTCCATTTAAAAAAAAAGAAAGAAACTTTCCTCAGTGATCAATGCAAAGAAATAGAGGAAAATAATTGAATGGGAAATACTAGAGATCTCTTCAAGAAAATTAGAGATACCAAGAGAACATTTCATGCAAAGATGGGCTCAATAAAGGACAGAAATGGCATGGACCTAACAGAAGCAGAAGATATTAAGAAGAAGTGGCAAGAATACAAAGAAGAACTATACAAAAAAGATCTTCATGATCCAGATAACCACGATGGTGTGATCACCTACCTAGAGCCAGACATCCTGGAATGTGAAGTCAAGTGGGCCTTAGGAAGCATCACTACAAACAAAGCTAGTGGAGGGGATGGAATTTCAGTTGAGCTACTTCAAATGCTAAAAGATGATGCTATGAAAGTGCTGCACTCAATATGCCAGCAAATTTGGAAAACTCAGCAGTGGCCACAGGACTGGAAAGGTCAGTTTTCATTCCAGTCCCAAAGAAAGGCAATTTGAAAGAATGCTCTACCGCACAATTGCACTCATCTCACATGCTAGCAAAGTAAAGCTCAAAATTCTACAAGTCAGGCGAACTGTGAATCGTAAACTTCCAGATGTTCAAGCTGGATTTAGAAAGGCAGAGGAACCAGAGATCAAATTGCCAGTATCCACTGGATCATCAAAAAAGCAAGAGAGTTCCAGAAAAACATCTATTTCTGCTTTATTGACTACACCAAAGCCTTTGACTGTGTGGATCACAGCAAACTGTAGAAAATTCTGAAAGAGATAGGAATACCAGATCACATGACCTGCCTCCTGAGAAATCTGTATGCAGGTCAAGATGCAACAATTAGAACTGGACATGGAACAACAGACTGGTTCCAAACTGGGAAGGGAGTACATCTAGGCTATATATTGTCACCTGTTTATTTAACTTACATGCAGAGTACATCATGAGACAAGCTGGACTGGATGAAGCACAAGCTGGAATCAAGATTGCCAGGAGAAATATCAATAACTTCAGATATGCAGATGACATCATCCTTATGGCAGAAAGTGAAGAAGAACTAAAGAGCCTCTTGATGAAGGTGAAAGAGGAGAGTGAAAAAGGTGGCTTAAAACTCAATATTCAGAAAACTAAGATCATGGCATCTGGTCTCATCACTTCATGGCCAATAGATGGGGAAACAATGGAAACAATGAAAGACTATTTTCTTGAGCTCCAAAATCACTACAGATGGTGATTGCAACCATGAAATTAAAAGACGTTTTCTACTTGGAAGAAAAACTATGATCAGCCTAGACAACATATTAAAAAGCAGAGATATTATTTTGCCAACAAAGGTCTGTCTTGTCAAAGCTATGGTTTTTCCAGTAGTCATGTATGGATGTCAGAGTTGGACTATAAAGAAAACTGAGTGCCAAAGAATTGATGCTTTTGAATTGTGGTGTTGGAGAAGACTCTTGAGAGTCCCAAGGACTGTGAGGAGATCCAACCAGTCCATCCTAAAGGAGATTAGTCCTGGGTGTTCATTGGAAGGGCTGATGCTGAAGCTGAAACTCCAATACTTTGGCCACCTGATGTGAAGAGCTGACTCATTTGAAAAGACCCTGATGCTGGGAAAAATTGAAGGCAGGAGGAGAAGGGGACGACAGAGGATGAGATGGTTGGATGGCATCACTGACTGAATTGAGGACATGAGTTTGCGTTGACCCCAGGAGTTGGTGATGGACAGGGAGGCCTGGCATGCTGCAGTTCATGGGGTTGCAAAGAGTCGGACATGACTGAGCAACTGAACTGAACTGAACATATATGGATGTGAGACTTGGACTAGTAAGCTGAGTGCTGGAGAATTGATGCTTTTGAACTGTGGTGTTGGAGAAGACTCTTGAGAGTCCCTCGGACTGCAAGGAGATCCAACCAGTCCATCCTAAAGGAAATCAGTCCTGAATATCATTGGAAGGGCTCATGCTGAAGCTGAAACTCCAACATTTTGGCCACCTGATGTGAAGAGTTGACTCATTTGAAAAGACCCTGATGCTGGTAAAGATTGAAGGTGGGAGGAGAAGGGGATGACAGAAGATGAGACAGTTGGATGGCATCACCAACTCGATGGACATGAATTTGAGTAAGCTTCAGGATGATGATGTTCAGGGAAGCCTGGCGTACTGTAGTCCATGGGGTCACAAAGATTCAGACATGACTGAGCTATTGAACTTTACTGAATGATATGGCATATGCTTAAGAAATAACATTTACATTAAAAGCAGAATATGAAATTATATTTATAGTACCCAATTATGTGAGTATAGATATAAATTAAAGATATAAATACAGGAAAACTTGAAGGAAACAACAAACATTTTAGTGGTTCTTATTTCTGGGCAGTGAGATTATGGGTATTTTCAAAAATATACTTTTCTACTGTGAGCCTGCATCACTTTTTCTGCACTTAAGATGAAACCTGAATTCAGAGAAGGGGATTTGAGATGGCACGTGGAACACGTCATTACTCCTCATGAAATTTAAAATAGGTTTTCAGAGCTATGTGAGGGGAAACAGAGGAAATAAATCAGTAAGACACACAAAAAATCACATTTATGTTTTGATCCAACTGATCCCATTAATGTTTCAAGTTAATCTCAACCCACAGATGAGTTTCTGTTTTAAACTACTGTCAGTCAGTTGATTAACAATGTTTATCACGGGCCTACTGTGTGCCAGGCACTGGGTCATGCTGGACAACTGTGTGGAGCAAAGCAAATCCAGTCTTCAGCCTCCTGCAGCTCATGGTCACATGGGTATTTAGTAATTTCAGATACAAATCTCAACAAACAAACCTCATGTATTTAGACATTTATAAATTTACTGGAGTTGTTCTTTAATGTTAAAAGAACATAATTTTTTTCAATTAGAAGAAATTTTTTTTTAAATCAAAAAGAAAAAGCAAGGTGTTCAATTTGTCTGAGATGCTGTAGATTGTAGATGTGGCTGGAGGAAATGTTAATGTGGGTCTTCAGGAAGGAGTTAATGTTTGAGGATCCAGTGTTACCAGCTGTGCTCCAGGTCACAGAGAATGCCATTGTTCTTTCTTGGAAACGGCTGCTTTTGTTCATCAACTCCTCCGTCCTGCTCCTTAGAGAGCAGACAAACAAGTCCAGTCCTGGTATATTGCTCCTTTGTAAACTACTCTTATTCCTGCTTCTGTGGTGCTTCTACCATGTAGTGACCTTGATGAAGACAATTAAGCAAGGAAAGTAACTCAAATAAAGCAGATTCATGTGAAGTCACTTCCCAAAGTGGAAAAATGGCTCCTTTTCCTCTCTGCCCCATATGAAAGACACACTCACATATATGCATTTATATATGCATGTATAAACACATATACATAGAAAGCAATGCAAGTATGCTCTCATAAATGAACACTCAGAAGCACATTTAGATTTTTTAAGAAAGAAAATATGCTCTGCTATTAGTAGATGAAAAATAAAATAATTAAAAGCATTTATATATTTTAAGGGGCCACAAAGCTTTTCTAGAAATGTTATAACCATAAGTAAAAGTAGATTCAGAAGATTTACTTGAAACAACACTTCAACTACCTACAGTCTCCCCCATGGGAAAAACAATCAAGAATGAGGAAATAATTAGAAAGCACTGGCAGGGTAGATATTTCAAAGTATCTCCTACTTCACTGATTCAGCATTCGTTAACTCCACTGTGTTCCTACTCTCCTTCTTACTCTATACACATTCCTAACAAACTAAATGTGGTTTTCAGCCTTCCAAAACTTTTGAAGATTAGCAATAGAAAGAGTCCTCCCTACTGCACTGGTGTATTGATAGGGACATGAAATAACAATTGAAAGTAAGGTGAAAAATAAGAAAACCATACCATTTAGGTACAAGAATTCAAAGAGCAAAGATGCCAAAGCAAAAACAGAAAACCCAGAACACTCATTTCAGGAGGTTCTAGAGAGCACAGACACACACACACACACACACACACACACACACACACGAGCTTAAGCACACACACATACACATTCCTCAGAATGCTGCTGCTGCTGCTAAGTCACTTCAGTCACGTCCGACTCTGTGCGACCCCATAGACGGTAGCCACCAGGCTCCCCCGTCCCTGGCATTCTCCAGGCAAGAACACTGGAGTGGGTTGCCATTTCCTTCTCCAATGCATGAAAGTGAAAAGTGAAAGTGAAGTAGCTCAGTCGTGTCCGACTCTTCGCTACCCCATGGACTGCAGCCTACCAGCCTACCAGGCTCCTCCGTCCATGGGATTTTCCAGGCAAGAGTACTGGAGTGGGGTTCCATTGCCTTCTCCTATTCCTCAGAATAATTAGCTGCAATTCAAAAAGACGCTTTTCTTTGTGACTTGAACTAGAAGGGGGAAAAAAAAAAAACTGCTTTGGTTTTTTAAAAGAGGTTTGGAAAATATCTGCAGGGAATAAGCAGTACATTTCTCTAACTCCAGAGATCAATGTAATTACTTCAAAAGACAGATCAATGTGGTTCGACTTTTGAATACCTAATATAAATACCACCCATTCCTCCCAGAAGAGATTCATTTTCATTGCATTCTATAAAACACATTTTTCCCATTTTACAAAGCTCAAACTGCTTTCCAAATATTCTGTTATATACAGTGTTGAACCTGCCACTCTGAATTTTCTTGGGGTAATAGTAACTTAGCAAAAATTTATCTGGAGACTTTAAAGTGAAACCTACAACTGCTGATTTTCAAGATAAAAGCTATAGGAGGCCGAAAACAAAGTTTCTGAACATCAAGAACGTTTCAACCAACTGGGATTTCTTACTACCAGGCAGATTTAGAGCAATGTAAATCTAGTTCTTAGAATTTTGCATAAAAACCATATGTTAGAAAAACAGGTTCAGGTCTCTATTTTATCCTCACCAGTCTGATGTGATAATTCTGCAACGTGACAGTGTGGCCTAGGAATGTGTGTTTTAACTGGCTCTCCTGATGGTAGGTGGCTTACTCGTAGAGAATCCCTGTTTAGAGATAGTCTCAAAGCTATTTAAACCACTTTTTCGTACTTCTCTGACTCAGCCTGTTTTCTTTATCAAACGCATTGGAATTCTGTATATAATAATTACCTCTTTCCAAGTTTAAAATGATCTTCTCCATTTCTTTTGAGCTTGCTAAATCAAATGTATTCATCCATTTAATAGCTTTTTTTGGTCTTGAGTCCACCACCTAGCGTGAAAGGTGGTAATTACAGGTTCTTCTGAAAGTGCAAACTGATTTGAATACTACTTTAGGTAGAGATTTGAAAACTGGGCTTTTCTGTCTGACATTCCAAAATGATTTGGATTCCTTATCATTTCCTTACAGTATCTTTATATCCTTAGCATTTAGCAAACCTCCATTTAATCAAATATTATAAATTATTTATTACTACTTGAATAAGCATTCTATTTAGGGTAAAATTTCTTAAATATTTAGACTGGCATTTTACCATTTTGTAGATGATGCATGTATATTTTATGGTACATTAGGCGCCTCTGTATAATTAGCATGTTCAACACATGTAAGATTTTGTGTCTTATGTGATGCCTATGTCATGGGACTTATAGCAGAGTGTTAACCTTCTCAACAATTGCCAAAGTTAACAGTTGAATCTGCGTTTATGATAAGATGTTGGTCAAAAAGGTTGTCTGCTCTGCATTTAGTCAGTGTTATAACTCTCAGCTTTCATGTTATTCCTTCTCCGTAGTGACAATTTGTTAGGTGACGTCAGCATGCAGTGGTTTAAGATGGGCTGCCTTTATAAGGGATGTGGGGAAATTACTACTTTAGAAGATGACTTGACAAATGACACCAGGCAGAAAACTAATTTTGTGCTGAAGATGAAGCCACAAACAAATGATAGCGTAGCATTTCCTGTGCTAAGATTTCATGAATAAAGTAAAAGCTAAATTGTCCTTATTCCACCCCAAGTTTTAAATTAGCAGTGTATTTTGGTACCCACTCCCCAAACTGTGCCTTAATTTTAGAAAAGCTAAATGGAAAATATGTTTTAAATATGATACTATGCACAAATCTGATATAAATATGAACACATGGTATTAGACATAAACCTGATATTATAAAGAAAAGGGGGCTTCTCTGCCCTTTCTTTCCTCCTGTTTGTGAGACATCATCCTCTCCCAAATCATCTCAATCAAGTGCCACATAAGCAGGACTATTGTCACAGATGGGTGCTTTTCAAAATAGTTAACGATCCTTTTACACATGCCCCCCAGAAGGAAATAACATTATTCATTGAATTAGAAGAACCGCCTGTGAAAGAAGAGCAGAATTCTTAGGATTGGAAACGATAAGCTAGGTAGTCCTCCATTGCTTCCCTGGTGGCTCAGAGGTTAAAGCGTCTGCCTCTAACGCGGGAGACAACAGAGTACCATGTGGAATGTGTCGACTGCTTCTTCTTTGTTGTGGTAGGAGCACAATCCACTCCAACAAAAATCTTCCATGTATGCTGGGACATCTAGGTCTGACCTGTCTGCCATGTAAAGGGCTGGTTAGAATAAGTCATGCAACATTTCTCAAAATGTGTGTCCACAGAGTAGGTAAGTCCGCGTAGTCTGTTCAGAAGTGTACCTGGCAAAATTGCGTCATGGTCAGATAACGATTGGAACTACTGTGTTCAAAAGTGTCTGCGGGATTCTTTGTGTAGGATATCTCAGAATATTTAATTTCAACTTTCCCTTTTTCATTGAGTGGCTCATGAAACAAACTTTTCTAGGAACTTGCTTTGAAAATTGTTGGTATTTTGGGTTAATTTTAACTCAGGAGTATTTTGTGTACACGCACACATATGATGTGCGTATATATATTAAACATGATTTTGAAACAACTGAGCCATTGTGTTCCGTGCTGTATAATTTTTTACATAGTTTACTGTTAATTTGAGAATGATGTTCTTAAAGACATTTTAAACTATCTACTAGAAAATGGAAATAATCATTTCATGGTAAACTCTTGAGTTAGGAATTACTACACCAGCACATCAATTCTGTTCTGAAGACCTCAGTTGAGGGGGAGCTGTGAAAATTAGAAGGGAAACTTCATGAAAATGGAGCTGGGAGGCCGGAAGGGGAGCTCTCATGCATACACCATTTGTGCCAGCACAGATCCCAGCAGGAAGAGACATACCTTGCATCTCCGGCAGAAAGTGACATTACAGGGCCAGCAGGAAGAGGAAAGATCTTCTTCTTGCCTGACAACAGCTCAGCCAAAAAAAACTGCTGTACTTTGGACTTTGCATTTATAACAGCTTCTCTCCCTTGCTTTACCTGACTTGCATGTGCTTCATCATAATTGCATGTCCAGAATTGCAACTCTTTGCTGTTCCCAAGTAAAAACCCTATGTGCTGGAAAAATAACTGGCCCTTTTATGGTTTTAGGTTAACAGAAAAGAAACAGACCTGGGAAGAGAGAGTCTCAATGCAACGGGAAGAGATTTTTGAGCCATTGCTATAGAACGCTCTAGGACACCACATGAATGGGTTTTTATTTCACTCAATGGACAATGAGTCTTGGAGGAGACAATGCTTGTGCTGAATACTGAAGAATAAACAGAGTTAGTCATTCAAAGAACTGGAGTTGGTGGGGCATGTGAGCCTGAGGCATGGAAGAGCACATGGTATAATAGGTGGGAAGTTTATTTCATTAGGAAGAAAGGGGGGAAAGTAAACCTAAGCTATCCAGCCAATACCTGGACCGTGTTCCTTTGTGGCCTGTCAAACCCTTATAGGATCTTGGAAATTATCACCACCTGAAACATTCCCCACTATGAGGACACAAGATAAAATTTCTTTGTTTTTGGCATGGCTTGTTTAGGCACACTGGAAATCATACTTAAGCCCTATTTTTTAAAGGGAAAGAAGACATTTGACCATAGAGTATTTCAGAAAGAGGTAAATTTAAAAAAATAAAGCATGCAAAAAGGTGGAAAAAAAAAGAAGGAAAAGGGGAAGATGAAATTGTAAGTAGGGGAGGAGTTTGAATAGAGTAGTATCTTATTTTTTAAAATTGTATTATGACTGTCATTAAAAAAACAGAAAAACAAAAGCGATTTTGTATGTATTTTAGTGGAAAATTAGAGAGTCTCTCAGGGACTGCTAGTCAGATGTAATTTTTAATCAATTCATTTGAAAATCTGTGGCAAATAATGAAATCTGTGAGCTACTTATTGCTTTAGAAATCAGCACAGCTATTTATTTGACAATTTCCACAAGAAAAGCTTAATTTTTAGAAGCATATTATTAAAAACGTCACTATACACAGGACACTTTATTCTAACGTTTATATCCACTTGAACCTTGTTACAACGATTTTGAAGTTAGTGTTAATAGCCACATTCACGATTGCTTGACTTTTTTCCAGATAAAATTGTGAGGTTGGGGAAGACACTTTATGACAGGTAGTGTGTGTGTGTGTGTTGGGGTGTGTGTTTTGCTAGGTGACCATCTTATAAAATTTTGCTTAAAATAGCAGGTGAGTTTCAGGTCTAACTGAAGATCACCTGACCCAAAACCTATCATCAGCCATTTTCTATCCATAAACATGCCAGAGATTCTAGAATAGATGGAGAGGTTGGCATTTCTGGTTCGAGCCAAGAAAATAAAAAGGCCAAAGTATCAAGCACACAACGTTCTGTAATAACAGTCACATTCTGCAAGGTCATCACACTCAAGGACGTCCTGAAGTGGCTATTGTTTTATTTTGGTAATGTCTTTGGCTCTTAACTCCAGTTTTTGAAAACGATTTGTCTCCAAAACAGCAGTATTGACATAAGTTATAGCCACCAGAGTGCCTAAGGGTGAATGTCAGCTTGGCATTCCCTGGAGGTGAATATATTTACATATATACATATATATGTATACATATTTTTTTGTTTTCAAGTTTAATCACCATCCAATTTCTCTTGATTTAAATGAATAAACTGTCACCTTATTTATATGATCATATTTTTTTAAATGCTAATCTAACATATATGAGCCTTTATAAACCAAATGACTTTTCAGCCTACATAGATTTTATTCAAAGAAATCTACAAATTAGACATCATTATCGTCCTTATTTTATAGGTGAAAAAACTGAAGACTAGAAGATCCCAGACGAACACAGGATGTGAACACTGTTCCTGTGACAAAGGTCTTTGGGGTATCTTCCCCATTGCAATAGTCACTGAATCTAGACTCTGTTAGAACTTTTTTCTCCTAGATTGGAAAGGCTTCCTTTGTTTTAGTTTACACAGTAACAGCTTAGAAGATATCACTTTATTTTAAAACTTTATAAAATCTGCCTAACAACATCATAGCATGTTTATTTAATATATGGCTGTTGCGAAGTGTTTAAATGCCAATGTGGAGATCCACTCAGATCCCTAAAATTAATATAAAGATTATTTTAAAGTAAAGACATTCTAGATCTAACAGATGTAGAAAGAAACCTTCCTTTGACACAGAAAGCAGAAACTTCTGGCAGTGAGACTGCTAAGAATTCCCTACCCAGAAGCTTTATGGCCGTGAAGGAAAAATCTGAGATGACCGCTCCCACTTGCATAAACAGACATTATCGCAAACTTCCTTATCTCCCATTTGTTCCCCTAGAAAACCATCTGTTCTTCCCACTGAAGATTTTCTTCTCCCACCTCTCAGCCCCCACCCCTAAGTTAGGGGTATAAACTCCCCTTTTAAGCTATATATTTTTTTTAAATAAATAAGCTATAAGTGCAAAGATCAGTAGCCACCAGCTCCTCTGCCTATGGAATTTTCCAGGCAGGAATACTTGAGTGGGTTGCCATTTCCTTCTCCAGGAACCTTTCCCAGTCCAGGGATCGAACCTGCAGCTCCCGTTGCGTCTCCTGCTGTAGGTGGATTCTTCCCCACTGAGTCACTAGGAAAGCCCACTTGTGCCCCTAGAAAACCATGTGTTCCTCCCACAGAAGATTCTTCTCTCCTTCTCCTCATCCCCCACCATTAAGTTAGGTATATAAATTCCTATCTTGAGCTATTTAGAGAGCCACTTTTTTGGTGTATTTTTGCGCACATATAAATAAGCCACTTTCCTCTGTTAAACTATAAATTTATGTTTAATTTGCACATGCCAGTACTAAACCTAAGAGAGTAGAAGAAAATGTTTCTCTCTGACACTATTACACCAAATCAGATTGCTCATTTTTTTTTTTACCATAGTAAAAAACACATAGCCTAAGTTAGATTGTATCTTTTTATATATTTCAGTCCAGCTATGACATGTTTGTAGAATTTTCAATATGTCTGTATCTTTTTAGATAAATGTAATCATTCCTCTAGACAGAATTCATTGAGCACTAGCCGGTGCCAATAAGTGGGATAAGTTGCTTCATAGTTTAGCCCATTTAGCTTTCCTAAATCTTTAAGGTAGGTCTTAACTCCCTAATGGCATGAAACCAATGAAATATGGGATGCACAGCTGGCCCTCAGAAAGGCAACTGTGTACCAGTCGTGTATTTCATGATAAATAGGATGTCCACACACATGTGATAAGACAGTGTAATTCTCCCGTTTCACTGCTTCCCAATTGGGTTTGTGTTTGGACTTTACAAATCAAAAAAACAAAAACTTTGAAAATGGATCCATCAAGGAGTCATAAAGTGAAGCTCATGAATCAAGACCCAGGGAGGTGAAGTGGTTCACCCAGGAAGAAATCTTGTGGTCCTCGGGTGCCATGAGAAAGAGGACCATCTCTTCTGGGGGTAGGATGCAGGAAAAAGGCTCGTTTACCTACCTGATGTGTGGCTCTAAGTAAATTCCGATCTCCTTGTGTCTCAGTTTTCTCATCTGAAACATGAGGATAATATCCTTTTCAAAGAGCTGCTGGATGGACTAAATCAAGTAATATGGCAACATATCCGCAACAGGATGACACTCAGAAAATTCAGGATGGCACCTTTTCAGGGAAGGAAGGAGGGAGAAGAAAGGACTCAGGAAGGGAGCAAAGGGGGCTTCTGTTTTAGCTGGAATATTCTGCATCTTTTATACAAATGTACGAAGATCTGAACCAAGTAGAATACAATACTGGTATTTGTTAATCTGGAAACAGTGCTTGTTAAACTATTCCCTGCCCTTTAAATTTTTTTAATGAAAATTTTTTAGTGCCCGTCACATGGGGCACAGGGAGTATGGATTCCGATCCTTTCTCACAGACCTTGTCCAGGAACTAGAGCCTCTAGTGTGATAAATTTAGGTGTGACCCAAGGAAACAGACCCTATGGTGAGCCTGAGCTGAAGTGGAGTGCGCCCTGGGGAGCTGGGCATTTACCTTCCGCAATGGAGTTCAACAGACAAGTTCACCCTCCTCTGCAAACTAGATGAACACAAGCCCTTGCACTGCCTTCCTCAGCTTCGCCACTCAGTGCAGAGACATAGTGCTTTATGCGGCCTACATTCTACAGCCACATTCCATTTTCCATATGGGATTTTCTATCAAGGAAAGCTGTTTACATTTTAATTTATTGTAGCATGCAGCTCCTGCCAACGCCATGTGTCACCATGGTTTCCATATGGGAGCCCTCCCTTCCCCACAATGATGTTTATTTGGTCTGTACAAATTGTTTAGATTCTCCTCATGGAAATTCGGGATTTGGGGTTTTGAAAATAACTCTTCCAGAGCTCCTACATGTGGTGAACTCCACAAGAAAGTGGGTTTTCCTGAACCTTATGGTAAACCAAGCGACTACCATATATAGAAAGGCAACCGAACTTAGGACAGCGAGTCATCTTTATGTTGCCTCTTAACACACAACACAAGGTAACGCAACTCAAGAGTTTGCAGCCTCTGAGAGGCCTGAGGGCTGTTCAGCGGTCTAGTTCTTTTTTGGTCTCTGAGCTTTCCACCCTTATGCCCTCTCACTCTCCCCTCACCTTGACTCTGAAAAAGGAAGAGGGAAGATTCTGGAGACAGAAATTAAATTAATTAAGCCTATCCTACTGCGCTTAGTGATGGGTTCCCCCGTCATTTCTTTTCTATAGAAAAAGGCTCATGGTTCGCACACGCGGGTCTTTGAGAGCAGTAGTCTTCCACTGCTGGAGAAAGAGAAAAATAGTTTGTTTTCTTTTCTATTTGGGGGGTGGGGGGCAGAATTGATGCCGGGGACACGTGACTGTCAGCTCACTCAGGATATGCACAGAGGAATTTCAGACTGCTTTAGACGCTATAAAATTGTAAGTTAACAGCCAACAGAGGTCTTTACGGAAATTAGACCGTCTTTCAAATCATTTATCAGCGTGCCTCCAATTCCCATTGCAAGGCAGGTGAAATAAGAACGGATTTGGGGAACTTGAATCATATTCAACGCAGGAAGGAGAAAGCTATCTGCATCCAGATTATCCAAATAAAGGGAAGAACTAGAATTGCCTGGGCAGATAATGCTGCTGCCCTCAGTTTTAACTGGGGGAGGAATCTGTGCAGCCTCCCAGGGAGAAGGCCGAGAGCTAAGGCTCACTGACATTACACAAAGCCTTCCTGGAGAATCCCAGTGCCAGCCCTGAGCCTCCCAGGCTGCTGGAGACCAGAAGTCAAAAAAACTTCTGGTCAAAAATCAAAAAAAGTCCAAAATCCGCAACCTTAAATGTGACAGCAACGCGTTTGACTTCAAGAGAGGAAAGAGAAAACTCTTGTCATAAAAATGCTGCTCTCTGCCTTTAAAATGATTCCCTTGGTGTTTTAAAATAATAAAACAGCAATATCCTTTTAAGCCAAAGAGCAATCTCCCCAAAGTAATTACTGTGCATCAAGGATAATTGAAAATATGTAGAAAATTGAGGGAAAGAAAAGGTATTTCTTCCGTTAAAGTGAATGTAAATGGCAGCACTTTTATGGCATTTGGTTATGATAGTGTAGCTCACAGCTGCCAAGAAGGAAAACACCGAAACACCTGAATCCCGTTAATTTTACAATAGTGTTTCCATAAGGCTTCCACTGAGACATAGGGCAGTTCTCACTGTCCTTTCGTGGGAACACCAATACAATTATTCATGGAGAACTTTGCAAGATAAGTTGGAACTTGGCATCACCAGAAAAACCAGCACAGAGCAGTTATTTCCATGTCATTGAAATGATGTGATTAACTCAGTGGAAGAGTTGTTTATCCTCTGTCCTCTAATGTGGTTGTCTTAGAAAGACTTTCTCTTTTAAAGACAATACCATTTCATTAGGCAGCAAATTAGAAAGAATGAACACACAGCCAAAATTGAAGGCGAAACGCCTCCTTGACTCTCTTCTGCCCTCTGCTGGGCACTGAGTATATCCTCTTTGTCCAGGGGGATTTAAAAAAAAAAAAAAGGGTATATTCCCATCTCAAATCTTTCCAAAAGGTAGTGTTGAGGTGGGTCTGGATGTGACAAATCATTCTATTCTGATGGATCTTGTAGGTAAATTTCTTAAGAGTGAGTCAGGTGTTTATTTATTTTGTTTCTATTTTTTTAAATTATGCATCAGTTCAGTTCAGTTCAGTAGCTCAGTCATGTTCGACTCTTTGCGACCCCATGGACTGAGGCATGCCAGGCCTCCCTGTCCATCACCAACTCCCGGAGTTTACTCAAACTCATGTCCATTGAGTCAGTGATGCCATCCAGCCATCTCATCCCCTGTCGTCCCCTTCTCCTCCTGCCCTTAATCTTTCCCAGCATCAGTGTCTTTTCAAATAAGTCAGCTCTTCGCATGAGGTGGCCAAAGTATTGGAGTTTCAGCTTCAGCATCAGTCCTTCCAATGAACATCCAGGACTGATATCCTTTAGGATGGACTTGTTGGATCTCCTTGCAGTCCAAGGGACTCTCAAGAGTCTTCTCCAACACCACATTTCAAAAGCATCAATTCTTCGGCGCTCAGCTTTCTTTATAGTCCAACTCTAATCTACATCGCATAAAATTTACCATTTTAACAGTACATGGCTCAGTGGCACTAAGTACATTCCCACTGTTGTGACACCATCACCACCATCCATCATCAGAACTTTTTGCATCTTGCAAAACTGAAATTCTATATCCATTAAACACAACTCCCCACCACCCCTCCCCTCCCCACACACCTGAAACCCATGATGACCACTCTTCTACAGTCTGCCTCTATGAATTTGACTATTCTAAGTACCTCCATGTAGTATTTGTCCATTTGCAATCATGTGTTAATTATTACTTATAATGAAGAAGTAAAAGCCTAT
This sequence comes from Redunca redunca, assembly GCA_006410935.1. Taxonomy (NCBI): domain Eukaryota; kingdom Metazoa; phylum Chordata; class Mammalia; order Artiodactyla; family Bovidae; genus Redunca; species Redunca redunca. The sequence goes on from SJYQ01095216.1 coordinate 62,959, forward strand.
GTAGGTAACAGTGAGGGGAGATGAAACAGAGCATATAATTAGTATGTATTTGACAAGCATGTGAAGGAGACAGGAAGTCAACATAAACAGTGACAAATAGAGAGCAGAGTCACAATTCCTGGCAGGTCCTTCACTCTTACAACCCTGTGGCAACTAAAGTGCATGAGGACACGGCTAATAGGTGGCAGAGCTTGGTTTGAGCCTAGGATTTTCAGATTCCAAAGTTTCACTGCATTGGTATTTTTATCAACCAGTATCTTCCAGAGCACCTCCTCATCTTTTACAACATTAAGAAATTCCCCAGGGGTAAAGAACACGTCCCGTCCTTACCGTTCTCTCCTGCATGGAGTAAACTATCAGTTCATTTAGTATGTTTGACCCCGAGACCTGAACCTCAAATCTCTCTCATCTCACTTTTTGTCTGGAACACTGTAACAGAAGGGTGGCTCCTGACTTTAAGCTTGGTCTCATTCAAGGCTCCAAGATCTTGACAGTCATTGGCATGTGGGTCTACTCCATTTTAGAAAGATGCTCTGAAGGTACCTGAGAGGTTTCTAACCTGGAGATCTGTAGAATCAACCCAAGAATTAGTTGAGACAAACTGGGTCTACAGGAGGTTCCCTTTTTATTAAATGCAGGTATAGCCAACCAGCAAGCAACAAAGAGGAAACTAATTTTCGGTTTGATGAACAGCACACCTTGTTGCCGTCCCATTGGAGCACTGGAAAAGTTGCAAATTTAAAATAAAAATGTTCTCTGTAACCTGCCTTGTAAATGTACTAGCTGTTTAAAATCAAGCAAATAGGCTATCCTTCTCATTGTTGGTGCTGGTGTCGAGGGAAACTTCTAGTTTCTACCAGATTTTGGTGGGAAGAGGAAAGAGTCCTTCCCAGACCCTGTTTCTGGTGGGCCCTTATTCTGTGGTGGCTGCCCAGACAGGACTGTCAGTGCTACCCTCCTGCATAGCAGCGAGATTCAGAAGTGTCCTTTGCTGCTCCTACAAGAGTTTATTCCGGTGTTTGTTGAACAATGTTATGCCCAGTGATGACATTTACAACTGAATTGTTGTTTCTTATTAAATGGTTAGTGCTTGAATAGACCATTAGAGAGGACTTTAGTTAAAATATTTAAGGCAGTATTTCTCAGAATATGATCTACTCTCATCCTTTTGTAAGACGATAAACTGAATTATAGGAATCAAAGGCAAGTTACAGAGAACATTTTTAGTTTAAATTAGGTTTGTCAGCATAACATTTATCCTCCCACTCTGGTTTACAAAGACCAGAGAGTACGTTATAGTTAGTATCTAATAGTGAGCTGCCTCTAATATAAGCCAAGAAGTGTCTTTATTTGATCTTGGTAGGATTGCCTCCTGGAGTGCTCTTCCTGCGATGGACATCTGTTTGCCCTGGTCAGTACAAAGCTGGCCAAGCGCTTTCCCCACTAATTTCTGCTCTCTTGATGAAGCTGTCAACCCTGAGAACAGTGACTGCATCTTTAGCTCCATCAGCATGACCCTTGGCTTCATCAGCATAGTCCCCAGCCAGCTGCAACTGACTCTCTGTCTCAATCTTCTGAAAGGCATAGCAAGTGTTCTGAGCTCCAGTTCTGCCTCTACCCTTCCAGAAAGGCATTCAGACCCCATCTCGCCCTCTCACTGGCTAAAAGACCTCTGGCAAACCACTTCCTTCTCAGTGGTGCTGGGTGCATCCAAGGAGATGACGCTCTAAACTCCTACCTTGGTTCCCCGCACCACGTGCTCATTTTGTACATAGGGCTCTCTCTGGACAGCTGAAAGGTGTCCGGGCTTCCAGCCTGGGGCTCTGACTTTTGGCTCCATCCCTCATTCTTACTTTTGTCTTTCTTCTTAAAACCGTGCTTGTTATGGGTGAGGCCCTGCCACTCTTTTCCTTTCTAATACAATTCTAGGCTGAACAATGGCTTAGCTTCCTGGAGACCTATTCACTTATTACCACATTTTCAGTTATCATCTTCCTGGGTGCTTGGGCTTTCCAGATTAAAATGACCTTTTAAAACAACTGAGATAGTCTCTGAAGTGGCAGCGTGGGACTACTTGGGTCCCCACTCCAGCTCGGCCTTGCAAAGTCAGAATGAGCTTTAAGAAAGTCCTTTCTCTTCTGCATGCTTCAGCTCACTCATCTGTAAAATGGGGGCTAATGGTGCTTCACGGGTACCTGTGAAGATCTAACGACCAGGTACATGTAAATTATTCTGGAACACTACCAGACTCTGTGATTAAATGGGACAGTCGCTGTTTATGCCTTTTCTAAACAAAGCATTCCAATTTGGGGTTGCTTGGTAATGAGATATGTGGAGGACACAGAAGGAAGGGGGAGTAGGCAACAGGGAGACCTGAGGCCCCAGGAAGGGGCCAGGCGGAGTCTGATGTGGTGGGGCTGACACGTCACCCCAGCCTGAAGTGAACACATTCCTAAGGCACAGCCTGTTCTGTTCCCTGCAAAGCCTGACTTGGTTGTACACGACCCTCTCAGAGCAGCTTGTCTCAGAACTGTTCACACCCATGGTGATGAGGGGATATGAGATGCTTTTAAGACATTTCTGTGATTTCAGGATTTGTGCAGTTAGTTAAGGGGCCCCTGTTATCAGCTTGTCTTCCCTAAGAGCACTCAGCCTTACTCTTTTTCTTCTAACTCCTTGAAGGATGTAGCTTAACCAAGAAAGTAACTTGATAAAACATTCCAAATACCCAGCTCCAGAAAGCCATATACATAGTTCACCCTAAGCGTATTATTTAGCAACTAAATTCCTAACATTCTCTTTTGTAAAATAGAGATGATAATATCTGCCTTATAAAGGTTGTTTTGAAGATCAGACAGAATTACATTGGTGCTAACCATAGAGGTTGGCATAACTGAAAAGATGGATGAATATTTCTTGTTGCTGATGCTGGGGAGGATAGTGGTTATAACCGAGATGCGTGCCCTTCGAGGACACTGAAACTAGCATGTGGATGGCCTCGATCAAGCTTTATATCGCACTCATGGATGGTGCTTTTTAGTGACTTAGCAGAGTTTACAAAGGACTGGCATACACCTTGCCCTAATGTTGGGCTCCTCCCAACAGCAAAATGAGGAAGATAATGGGACAGAATAATAGTCACACAGTCAGGCTTCCCAGGTGGCACTAGTGGCAAAGGATCTGCTTGTCAATGCACAGTTCAGTTCAGTTCAGTTCAGTCGCTCAGTTGTGTCCTACTCTTTGCGACCCCATGAATCGCAGCATGCCAGGCCTCCCTGTCCATCATCAACTCTTGGACTTCACCCAGACTCGCGTCCATCGAGTCAGTGATGCCATCCAGCCATCTCATCCTTTGTCGTCCCCTTTTTCTCCTGCCCCCAATTCCTCCCAGCATCAGAGTCTTTTCCAATGAGTCAACTCTTCGCATGAGGTGGCCAGAGTACTGGAGTTTCAGCTTTAGCATCATTCCTTCCAAAGAACACCCAGGGCTGATCTCCTTCAGAATGGACTGGTTGGATCTCCTTGCAGTCCAAGGGACTCTCAAGGGTCTTCTCCAACACCACAGTTCAAAAGCATCAATTCTTCAGTGCTCAGCCTTCTTCACAGTCCAACTCTCACATCCATACAGGACCACTGGAAAAACCATAGCCTTGACTAGACGGACCTTAGTCGGCAAAGTAATGTCTCTGCTTTTGAATATACTATCTAGGTTGGTCATAACTTTTCTTCCAAGGAG
>SJYQ01095216.1:68245-79877 GCA_006410935.1 Redunca redunca
ATCTGAGTTAAATTCACCCATTCCAGTCCATTTTAGTTCGCTGATTCCTAGAATGTCGGCATTCACTCTTGCCATCTCCTGTTTGACCACTTCCAATTTGCCTTGATTCATGGACCTGACATTCCATGTTCCTATGCAATATTGCTCTTTACAGCATCGGACCTTGCTTCTATCACCAGTCCCATCCACAGCTGGGTATTGTTTTTGCTTTGGCTCCATCCCTTCATTCTTTCTGGAGTTATTTCTCCATTGACCTCCAATAGCATATTGGGCACCTACTGACCTGGGGAGTACCTCTTTCAGTATCCTATCATTTTGCCTTTTCATACTGTTCATGGGGTTCTCAAGGCAAGAATACTGAAGTGGTTTGCCATTCCCTTCTCCAGTGGACCACATTCTGTCAGACCTCTCCACCATGACCCGCCCGTCTTGGGTGGCCCCTCGGGCATGGCTTAGTTTCACTGAGTTAGACAAGGCTATGGTCCTAGTGTGATTAGATTGACTAGATTTTTGTGAGTATGGTTTCAGTGTGTCTGCCCTCTGATGCCCTCTTGCAACACCTATCATCTTACTTGGGTTTCTCTTACCTTGGGCTTGGGGTATCTCTTCACGGCTGCTCCAGCAAAGCTCAGCCACTGCTCCTTACCTTGGATGAGTGGTATCTCCTCCCTCTGCCCTTCCTGACCTTCAATGTGGGATGGCTCCTCTAGGCCCTCCTGCTCTCACAGCCACCATTCCTTGGGCGTGGGGTTGCTCCTCCTGGCCGCTGCCCCTGGCCTTGGGCGCCGCCCCTGGCCTCGGATGCAGGGTGGCTCCTCCTGGCTGCTGCCCCTGGCCTTGGACGCGGGGTAGCTCCTCTGGGCCATTGCCTCTGGCCTCGGATGCGGGGTAGCTCCTCTCGGCCACGCTTAAGTGTGCTGGGCGCCACTGCCACCTGCACTTAAGTGTGCCGGGCGCCGCTGCCACAAGAAATATTGAACCAGCCACAGTGTGATCCCTGGAGGAATGGGAAAGGGAGGGGTAAGGAGAGGGTGAAAGGTGAGACCTGCATCTTTCCTGGATTCTTCTGACAGCTTGATAAATTCACCAAGTAGTCAAATTTAAAATTTCATTAGACTTTAACATTTGGAAAGCAATGACCCAGTCTCTTGGTTTTTGGACACCCCCATCCTCCCATTCAGGGCTTCCCTCATAGCTCAGTTGGTAAAGAATCCACAGGCAATGCGGGAGACCTCGGCTCGATTCCTGGGTTGGGATGATCTGCGGGAGAAGGGATAGGCTACCCACTCCAATATTCTTAGGTTTCCCTTGTGGTTTAGCTGGTAAAGAATCCTCCTGCAATGAGGGAGACCTGGGTTTGACCCCTGGGTTGGGAAGATCCCCTGGAGAAGGGAAAGGCTCCCTGCTCCAGTATTCTGGCCTGGAGAATTCCACGGACTGTGTAGTCCATGGGGTTGCAAAGAGCTGGACATGACTGACTTTCACTTTCACTTTTATCCTCCCATTCACCCTTCACTTTCTGCTCTTTCTAGACAGTGAACCTCCTATGGCGAGTGTTTAATTGGTGATCTGGTAAACTTTGTCAAGGAACAAACTCAATCAAGGGCTTGTCCCAGGACTGAACTTGCAAAAGCCACTCCCAGAGAACAGAGCGACTGATTGCTCTCTGGGATATCAAGAAAAAAGCCTTTCTCTTTTGCAGGCAGTGGAAAATCAGTTCAGAAGGACTCAGACACTTCTCTGTTTTAGGCAAGTGGCTGGGAGCCACCTTCCTGAGCCTCAGTTTCTGCATCTGTAAAATGGAAGTAGTGCTAACTGTCTTGTCTTGGAAGGATTAGAGATAATGCCTGTGTATATATTAGGAACACAATCAGTGGCAGTAACTATAATTACATCTGCACTTCCAGGGTGGCAGGATGAGGGTTGGAGAACGAGGGAGAAAGAGTTGTGTTGCAAAGACATCATAGACTGGAGACTATTTGTGTTTATTTAGGGCCTATCCATTTTCTGAAATCCATCTTGTATCTTACAACTTAATCTAGACTATTACAAAATAAAAATAAAACACCCTACTAAACACACACCTTTCCCAGGTTTAGTTTTAAAGAGTGTGTGTGTATTTATTGGAAAACAAGATGAGCACTCTGTTAAAAGCCTGACTCGAGTCCTGTGTTCCAAGGACACCTCCACAGCTCCATAACGTAGATCATCCCCTAGGAAACCCAGCAGAGATCTGTAGCCTTCACGGTGCTCGTGTCCTCTCCATTTATAGCTGACCTAATTTTTCTCTAGATGAAAGATGCACACACCACGCAGCTCTCTGTGCAAGCCCATGGTCGGAAGCTGATTCTCCTTCCATCCTGAGGCCAAGTCCCTGGCTTCCAGCCCTGCTACCACACACCTGCCCAGGAGGGGTGGGGTAGGGGAGAACTAATGAGATGGGGAACATTTTACTCTCTTAGTGGTTGTTGAAAAGTTCCTCTTAGGAGAGATCTACCTCAATGAAGAAATGCATCTAAGATTTCCACTTGAGCAGAAATAGTTCTAGGGTTGGAGAAAGGAGAAGGGAGGGGGAGAAGCTCTGTGTTGGTGGAGGTAGGAGCGAAGAACACGAGGCAGGGAGGGACGATGGAGGTGGCAGATGGAGTGGGCTGGATGAAGCTAGCCTTCCCTCACATACTCCAGATCTCTGTACATGTAATGGCCGTAAACTGCTTGTTATGGTTAGTTTCTTATAAAAAAGCTGTTGTAGATTAATTTTTGGTTGTCACCAGGTGAAAGCAACACAGCAAAGGAGGACGAAGGGGCAGGAGCAGCAGGACATGGAGAATGTTAGGTCCAGGACTTGGAGGAGAGCCTTAGATGTTTCCAGGTCTGGATGTTATTGGCATCAGTTTCAATTTGAAATTGATTCACGTCCTCTCTCGCTGCTCTCTCTCTTGCTTCTCTGCAGCCCAACACTGGCTGCTCCTGAGCCCTGCACAGGGCATTGCTACCAGCTGCTCCCTCCCCAGATACTTTGCCTCTCGTGTATCTGTCTCCCCGAATGGGACATTCCTCAGAAACCTCTCTGCCGCCTCATCTAAGATTGCATCTGCTGTCATCAACTGTTAGCACTCGCCCTCTTTAATTTTCTCAGAGCTCTTATTACTCTCAGACATCTATAATACATCAATTTATTTATTTCTTGTCAGTTTCCCCTGACCAGTAGACTTGCTATCTGGGGGCAGGGAACTTGCCTTTTCTGTGTATATCCATGTCTCCAGTTCAAGGGCGCTCAATAAATATTAGTTGAAAGGTGACATCTGGGGGCACAGTATTGAAGCCAGAGTCCCTCCTCAGGACAGATCATATTCAGCCTGCTTGGACTGGCACCAAGCTCATTTCTCAAGGGCTGCCTGCTGACCTGGAAGATGGTGTGGTTATTTTGTCTCTTCTCTCCTTCTCTACCCTTATCAACACATTTCTAGAGCCTTTGGGATGCTCTTAGCCCCTTTTCTACCTGCTCTCATACATATCCCTGCAACATGACGTGGAGGCTATTTCCTTTCTCTTCTTCACATCACTGACTTCAGGCTGCCCAGCATTCACCTGCCTGGGCACACACATATTCCAGTGACCTCTTGCCCCCTGATCTGGAATTTGCACTTTGATCTGCTCTGGGTTTGAATCTTGGCTCTTAGATGATTAAGGATGAGACTGTGGAAATCACTCCACCCCTCTGTCTCAATTTCTAAATCTGAGTCAATGGTTTTATTGACCTCAAAGGATGAGTGAGCTCCTGACCCATGCTCCCTCCTAAACCAGCAGAGGGCTTGGTAAGTGACAGCCGTTGTTGTCATTCAGGCTCTGGAGTACTTGGAGAGCTCCCATACAGGAGGATGGAGCAAGGAGGACATTCAAGTCTACCTTCTCTTGATAAATGTTATCATGGAATACTCCGACATTAGCCAGACATCGTGGCAGAGATTCAACTTGTAGCCTCAGCATCTTCCACAGTTATTATCCTGACACACTCCTCATGACTCATGGCCCCTTCCAGCAAGTGAGCCTTTGGTCTTGCCCCCAGGGTGGTGAGTTTCTAGCTTAGAAAGGAAAAAAAAAAAAGAACATATCTGTTCTTTTTCAGATCACCCAGAGGCGGATTCTGAGGCAAGTACCTCAGTGTGTATGTGTGTATTAGTTGCTCAGTTGTGTCCAACTCTTTGTGACCCCATGGACTCTAGCCCGACAGCCTCCTCTGTCCATGGAATTCTCCAGGCAAGAATACTAGGGTGGGTAGCCATTCCCTTCTCCAGAGGATCTTCCCAACCCAGGGACCAAACTTGAGTCTTCTGCATTGCAGGCAGGTTCTTTACCATCTGAGCCACCAGGGAAGCAAACACTTCAATGCTGGTGGCTTACTGGGAGGTGATCCAGGAAGCAGAAGCAGGGTATGAAGCAGTGCCAGGAGACAAAGCAGTGAGACAGAAGAGAAAGCCAATGATACATCCATGGGCAAGGCAGCTGTGGGCACAGCAGAGACTTGGTCCACCAGGGCCTCTCAAGAAACTGTGGAACCTGTTTCAGGACTGTGCCAGCCAGGCATGGGGAGGTGGGCCTTTATCCTGGGTCCTCCTCGGGGAGTTAATCCCCCATATGCACCGCTTGTACTTGTATGCAACCTGTATTGCTAAGAAAGCCCTGGGCAAGACACTGAGAGATGCAGGTGCTCCAGGTTGGAAGCTGTCAGCCTCCAGATTGTCAGTCTCAGCTCTAAGTCAACATGGAGTTGGGCTGAGGGCACAGGGAACTCGCCACAGTTTGGATTCCAGGAAGCTGACACTGAGATGGAGATTAGTATGCAAGATGTATTATAGGAAGAGCTCTTGGGATCAACATCCGCAGGGGACGGAAGGAAGGAGGCATGGGCCAAGAGAGACATTTATTTGGCTATGATGCAGTTTCAAGGGAGGTGCAGCTGACCCCTTGGGGACCTTAGAAACAAGGATGGCTCTTTAGAGTTGTTCTGAGCTGGAGCAAAGGAGAAGGGTATTTATATCCCTCTGTGGACAAATCATTGGATGAGGGTTGTCCATGAGCAGTTCCTGGAGAGGGCTCAGAGCTGAGTGCTATTGGCCAACTGCCCACTGAACAACCAGGAAAACAAGCCCTTAATTTCTGAAGGGAGACCTAGGTTATACATCACAGCATCTTCCACAGACATCAGCAGCATCCGCATCATGCAATTTGGAAGGGAGAAGCAGAGGCGGAGAAAGCTCAAGGTCCAAAGCCCAGGTCTTTGACCGTGAACCTGGGCTGGAGGCCAGCAGTTGAGAGCTTGCTTTCCCTCAGGATAAGAAAATAACCAAAGCCCCACTCCTATCCAGACTCTAAAATATGACATGCACATCCATCTAGGATTGTCAGATTTATTTGGATTCATCACTTGATGTGAAAATAATAGATCTGGTTTCTCTTAACTCCTTATCTGCGGTGGCAGTGGTGGCGATGCTGATAAAAAGTCATGAAAATCATAGTGACAACAGGCTGAAGCCAGGTTCCCTAAGTCCATTATGAGCCATCTGATTTTGAGGTGGCTTCCAATAAATATATTTGCTGGTGGCCATTGGGGGAGGCACAAGAGCGAAGATCCAAAGTGGATGAGTGGTCACGGATGCTTAGGTTTTTCTGACAGCGAGAACAGCACTTTGTGGGCTTGTGGAAGAGGACTTAAAGTGATGACTGTGTTCATTTAGTTGCTCTGCTGCTGCTGCTGCTGCTAAGTCGCTTTAGTCGACAAAAAAAAAAAAATCCCACATTTTCCTAAAATTCTTTTCCAGCTTCCCTAAAATTCAGACTGGATCAAAAGATGTTGGAGATTATTTCTGAGCAGTTTTGCTGTTGTTTCTTGGCCAAAATAAAATATGTCTTGTTGACATAAATAGCTGCAATGATGATACAAGTATTTCTGGGTCCTGAGCATCCTCAGAAGATCCAGAAGTGCCTGTGAATCATCTTATTAGCATTACACATCTGCCTTCACCTCTGTCTGCCCAGGGCACATTTGCAGTTTGATGTCACAGTAATGGTTTCTTGGCTAATTTTTCTTGAGCTCTACACTAGGCTGCAAAGGATTCCATGATTCCTGAGTTTGAAAAAGCAGTTGACAAATCCACTAAGGTAAGGTACCACCCACACTGAAAACTATTTGTGAAATGGAAACTCTCTCTCTCGGTATTTGTGATTCATTCATTGACGCTTTGACCAAAATACCGTGTCATAGGTTATCAGAGGATATGATGGGGAAAGACGGCAAGAAATGTGCTCTTTTGCACAATCCTGTGGTGGGAGTGGGGGCATCCCAAGGGGCGTCTAACTGTATGCTACTCTCTGCAGCTCAAGGTGGGCTTTGTAAATGAGGAGGACTTGGTGGCTTTGAGTGAGGTCTTGGGATACCATGTTTAAAACTCTTAGTCTTAAAGGCAGGAAAAAGTCTCCAAAGGCAACACCAGCCCTCCAGGAGCAAGGAGGGAAGAGACAGGCAATAAATTTTGTTCTTGGGGTGGTTTTACTTTAGGGACAAGCAGAGCAGGACATCTAACCACAGTTTGCATGCTGTGTGTACTAAGTCGCTTCAGTTGTGTCCAACTCTGTGCAACCCCATGGACTGTAGCCCTAAAGGCTCCTCTGTCCATGGATTCTCCAGGCAAGAATACTGGAGTGGGTTGCCATGCCCTTCTCCAGGGCATTTTCCTATCTCAGGGACTGAATCCACGTCTCTATGTCTCCTGCATTAGTAGGCAGGTTCTTTACCACTAGTGCCACCGGGGAAGCTAATTACAGTGTGGGTCTCAGCTACTGTGTGCTCAGAATTATTCAAGTCACTTTTATGCTAATTTGTATTTTAGCAGGAGCTTGGGTCTGTTAAGTAGTTAGAATAGGAAAAAGGAGTCCAGAATGGCGGTGGCTAAAAGACAAGGAAGGGAAAAGCCCATGAAAATAGAACAAAGTAAGGTCCAAGGACCAGAGTGAGGACCTCAGGTAGAACAAACAGTACTCCTGGCTAGCCCAGTTTACATAGGGCGGTCCCAGGGGGAGGAAAAAGCATATAAAAAGAGGCCAAAGGGCCGGAGGCCTCTTTCTCTCCCGTGCGCGTTCTCGTTCTCTCTCTTCTCGTCTCATCTTTTGGGTCAACATGCCCTCATGCCTCAAGGGTGTATTTTCCTTTATTTTTTAAATAAAACTGATCTGTCCAAGAACTATAACACAGACTGTCCAAGAGGTGTGATGTGCTGAGGCTTTAATTCCGTCGCTTTAAATCTTTGTTGTGATGAAACAGAGCCGATGAGATTACACTCCCCTAACAGGTCCAGTAAGTTAGGTTTTGGGGTAGGCAAGAACAAAGTGTTCGGAATATGATATAAAATATGCTGATGCAAATTTTCACTGGCTTCTCCTCTAGGTACTTGGCCATAGTCCTTGGTGGAGGTCTGGGGGCCTCAAAGGAACCACATCCTTATAAAAAGCCACCTCTGTGCCCATCAGAGAAGCATAAGTAATTTTGGAAATGGGGGTGTAGGAATTAGAGGTGGCAGCCACATGAGGGGTTTTCTCTCCGTCCTGATCATCTCTAACACTCTGGATTGACATCTGAGAGCACCGTCACCTCCTCAAGTGATTCCACATCACAGGCAGGACAACAAGCAGTAGACCAGGAGATGGACCTGAGAATGGTTGCAGTTACTCGCTTTGGGCAAAAGAGTTGTAAGTGTCAGAGCAGAGCACAGAACCAGGACTAGGATTCCAGTGTGTTGTGCTTTCTGCCAAGTGGTGATGATTTGTGTCTCCTCTGAGGTTCAACCTTGCCTTCCATTTCTGTATACCCAGACTGCTCTCTCTCCCTATGTGTCTCTCTACCTACCTACCTATCTATCCACCTATCTTCCTATCTATCCATCCATACATACATGTAAAAGAGGGTCTAACATGCAAGTTAGTGTTTTAAACAAGGAATGAAGTTGATAGCTGGACAACAGTCAAATACCTATTACTGGTGAAATATTTCATTTAAGCTACACAAATTCATAAATTCTTTTAATATCCCCCTAAATCATAATATGAACTGTCTGTCAAGCTGAAAATAATCAGTGAGAATAATTATAAAAGAGGATAGTTTTAATTTAGGAAAAAACTAAGAACTTTAGACATTAACAAACTCCTACAATTAATGTTTGTTGCTGTATATAAACAATTAACATAGTAAATACCCTGACCATCAAAGCCAATTTAGCAAGGTCTCAATTTGAAAACACTCAGTTGAGTATTTCTTTGAGTGACTCTATCTATTAATAGAGTGAAGTATGATGTTATTAAGTGAAAATGAACTTGAGAAGATAGTTTCTAGCAACAAGGCTGTTGTTAGAAAGTGTTATTCTATCATAGAATTAATCAGACCCCAGCCTTTATTATTCAAAAGCAGAGAACAATAGTCCTAGGAGGCCAGAAGAAGTTGCCATCTAGCCTCCAGGGAAGGCATAAAGCTTCTTTGCATTATCCCCACTACATCCCAGATCAGAGGATATTTAATGACTCCAAGCACTTAGAGGTAGAGATTTTTGAGAGACAAGGAAAGAAGTTTTGATTGCAGCTCAGAATGGAAAGTTTGCCCTTTTCTTTTCTTCAGATTTACTCTCCTTCCTCCAGAGACTGTCTCTCCGAAAAGAGTGAGGCTCTGTGTCCTCTTACAAGCTGTTTCCTCTTAGCCTCCTCCTACCCCCATGGGCCTGTTCGCCAGATTCATACTCTACCTCCTTCTCCCTTCTTTTTACTTGGCAGTTTTCCTTGGAATGGCCTAACCTAGCCATTCAACTGGCAATAATTAGAGAGCTAGACTATGAGTTTGGACCCAAAGGAAATGCACAGAGGAAGTATCTCTCTCAGCTTTGCCCCTACATCTCATAGCTGTCAAATGTAAGCAAGAACAGTCACTGAGTCTCCATTAAAGGTTCCATATCGGGTCTAGTCCCAAAGTCCCACTTAGTGATAAAGAGATACTTTGCCTAGTCTTATTATGCTGTGTGTGTGGATCCTTGCTGCATTAATTATCTACTGCTAGATAATAAATTACCCCAAAGATCCCTGGGTCGGGAAGATCCCCTGGAGAAGGAAGTGGCAATCCACTCCAGGACTATTGCCTGGAAAATCCCATGGACAGAGGAGCCTGGTAGGTTACAGTCCATGGGGTCGCAAAGAGTCAGACACGACTGAGCAACTTCACTTTCACTTTAATGACTTAAAACAATAAACATGTATTGTCTCACATAAATGTTTTTTGAGGTCTAATCCAAGTAGCTTTGCTGGGGGCTTCTGGTATAGCCCTCTTGTGAGACTACAATCATAAGCTGGGCTGGGGCCACCATCATCTGAAGGCTACACTGGGGCTTGGATGTGAATTCCAAGATGGCACCCTCTTGGGCTTGTTAGGAGGAAGTCTGGCTCAGTGTATTGCTGTTCGTGGGCAGGAGTCAAATTCTGTATCACTTTAACCTCTCTATAAGACAGATTGAGTGTCTTTTTGATGTGGCAACTGGCACTTGTTCAGAGTAAGTGACTCCAGAGAGAAGACAGAGTAAGCAAGGAGGAAGCTACAGGGCCTTTTATGACCCAGACTTAGAAGTCGCACAGCATCATTTGTACATGTTAGAACTTGAGCCCACACTCAGGGGTAGGGGAATTAGGTTCTACCTTTTGAAGGGAGGAGCATCAGAGAATTTGTAGGCGTATTTAAAACCACTGCACAACCCAAAGACTGCTACTGCTCACCAGCTTCTGTGTGTCTCCTGTTATGTTGGGCACAAAGCTACGTCTTAGATCCTCATCCCTTTCAGTCAGTGGAGTCAAAGGAATGTGAGCAGAGGGGATGCATGCCTCTTGTAGATAAGCTTGTCCCTTCAAATGCTCGCACGGCCCCTCTCCCTCCCCATAGTGACCTTGGAGACACATCACAAATGTTGCTCTGAGCTTCCGGCATCACAAGCTGGGAGGAGCCCTGGAGTTCAACCCAGAATCTCTTTGCTGTCAGCAGTGGTCTGTGATCTGAGAAAGCAATACCCTTTATCATTTTAACATGCAGATTTCTGGGTTTATGTCTTATGGTAGCTGGATTTATTCACTCTAACAGAACCTCAACAGGGACTTACAGAATTGATGTTGGGTATGTGTATGAATGGAAGATCAGCCCTGGGATTTCTTTGGAAGGAATGATGCTAAAGCTGAAACTCCAGTACTTTGGCCACCTCATGCAAAGAGTTGACTCATTGGAAAAGACTCTGATGCTGGGAGGGATTGGGGGCAGGAGGAGAAGGGGACGACAGAGGATGAGATGGCTGGATGGCATCACTGACTCGATGGACATGAGTCTGAGTGAACTCCATGAGTTGGTGTTGGACAGGGAGGCCTGGCGTGCTGCGATTCATGGGGTCGCAAAGAGTCGGACGCGACGGAGAGACTGAACTGAACTGAATGAATACATGGAAGCTGGGTCAGTTTTTACATATCGGCATGGAAAGTTTCTGGAAAAAATACAAATTATGATGTTATGATAATTTGGGGATAACTTTCCTTCTTTTGAATATTTTGATGGTATTTTCTGATATTTGTCCTAAAAACGTAGCTTACCTTTATTTTTAAAAATTTTATTGTGGCTTAATTGACATATAGTATTATTTTGGTTTCATGTCATGATGTAATGATGTGATAGGTTTATAGGATATATGATCACAAGTCTAGTTAACTTTCCTCATTCTCATACATAATTACAAATTTTTTTCCTATGATTGAAACTTTTAAGATCTACTCTTTTAGCAACTTTCAAATATGCAATACAGTATTATTAACTATACTCACCATGCTGTATATTACATTCTCCAGGACTTTATTTTATACCTGGAAGCTTATACTTTTTGACCTTCTTCACCCATTTCACCTACTTTCTACTTCTGAGAACCATCAATCTGTTCTCTGTATCAATGAGTTTTTTTTAAAAAAACTATTTCACTTATAAGGAAGATCATACAACATTTGTCTTTCTCTGTGTTCCTTATTTCACTCAGTATTATGCCCTCAAGGTCCATCCATGTTGTCTCAAGTGCAAGATTTCTTAAACTTTCATTCCTTTCTATGGCTTTATCTTTATCCATGCATCCATTGATAGATGCTTAGATTGTTTCCATATCTTGGCTCTTATAAAGAGTGCTGCAGAGAACATGGGAGTCCAGATTTCTTTTTGAATTAGTGCTTTGATTTTCATTGGATAAATACCCAGAAGTGGAATTGTGAGATCATCCAGTAGTTGCATTTTTAATTTTTTGAAGAACTTTCATACTATTTCCACAGTTGCTGATCCAATTTGCTTTCCCAACAGCAGTGTACAAGGGTTCCCTTTCCCCCACATCCTTGCCTATCATTTTAATTCATTCTTGGTTTCACTTTTGCACTTTATATTTCTTACCTTCTTGTATTTTTATATTTTTGCCAGTTCTGCAAGTTCCCTTTGCGTCTCTTCTTCCATCTCAACCTCTTCTGTTCTTATGGTTCCCTGATCCTGTTTCCTAGAGGTCAAGCCCTCGGGGTCTTTTTGAAGACACCAAGC
>SJYQ01095216.1:81274-92681 GCA_006410935.1 Redunca redunca
GAAACATATATATATATATATATATATATATATGTTTTTTTTCCCCCCAGCCTAACAGATAATATGCTTTGCCTTACAGGATCTCAAAGAGAAGAAAAGTAAGAAGGGTACCTGCCACCCGGGCCCACCATGTCAACCTGTATCAAGATATTCTAACAACTGGAAATACTAAACCTCACATCAAAGGTACACCTGGAGTATTCTGGGGTTGTAGAGCAGAGGGCAAGTAATACTGCCTAGAAGAATCAGGGAAGCTTTGAAAAGAATATTGAATTCGAGTCTTGTGTTGAAGAATGGGTCATGACTCAGTAGAGCAGAAAAGGAAAGCTATGGAGATGAAGAGAGAGTGAGAGTGAGTAGTCTGGGATCTGGATCGGATGTGATGATGTCTGAGGGCAGGAGATGATGGCAGAGGGGTAGGCAGAGGCCATCACGCAGGGACTCATGGCCATGCTGATGACTGTAGTGTTTACTGGAAAGATGAAGAAGGAGCAGCCACTGTCGGGAGGCTGTGAAGAGCTGTGCATTTGATAAAGCTCTCCAGGGGGCATGAGGGCTGTGTGGAGGGTGGAGAGAGGCTGTCACTGGAGGAGGGGTGATTCCCACATTCCTAAGGGATTTCTGTAGATTCAAGAGTACCTGGGCAAGAAGCTGCCAATTATTGTGAAAATACATTTGAATGGTACTTCATTCAAAAGAATCCAATTAACCATTTTTCTTCCTTCTATATGAATATAAATATTTATACTATATGAAGCATTTAAGACAGCCCCAGACTGATTTTCCAGTTAAAAACATAATTTATGTGTGATGTGCACGTACCTCATTGGCAAGAGAAAGGGGAGACAGAGATGAGACAGTTGGATGTCATCACTGACTTAATGGACATGAGTTTGAGCAAACTCAGGAAGATAGTGAAGGACAGGGAAGCCTGGCATGCTGCCGTTCATGGGGCCACAAAAAGTTGGACATGACTGAGCAACTGAACAACAGTCTTTTTGCAGGCTGTCTTTGCCTGTTCCCTTGTGGTTCAGATGGTGAAGAATCTGCCTGCAATGCAGGAGACATGGTTTTCATCCCTGGGTCGAGAAGATTTCCTGGAGAAGGAATGGTTACCCATTCCAGTAATCTTGCCTGGAGAAGTCCCTGGTGGGCTACAGTCCTTGGGCTTGCAAAGAGTCGGACACAACAGAGCAACTAACACATATACATTTGCCTTTGAGTAATCTGAAAATCTCCTCAGTGGTTGAAATGACGAGAAGCATTTCATTTCACCTTAAAGCACTTTCATGCCAATTTCACCTCTGTGTCTCCCATGTCCCATTCTCTGACATTAACATTCAAGTCAGTGTGTGTCTGTCGCCTGGGCTCTTCCTGCCAGGACCTGGGGAGGTGTGTAAACCTGCCAGTTCCCATCCCGGGACCTCATACTCTCTGCCCCATCGTGGCCTCTGCCAGGCTGTGTTTGTTCTCCGGGCCTTTTGGCAGCTCCAGTTGCTTGTGAAAATAAGATCATTTGTGTTAGACAAAGAAGTGCTGCCAAAATGTTGAGCTTTGTGCTGTTGTCAGGTGGCGTTAGGTGCCCTGCACGGAGTGCCAGCTGTGTCATTAGCGGCTACCTTATGGCAATTTTGTTATGTGGGTGAAACCTTTCTCCATAATCCCCCCTTTGCATAGGAGCAGAGATGCCCGGGGAGCAAAATTGTCTGGCCGTGTTCCTTGGCCCCTAGGGAGTCTTTGTGTGGTTGGGATTAGACAATATCTTTCCTGTCGATGATTGTCATACTATGGGATGCTTAAAATTAGCAGGAAGGGAGCTTCTCCTTGAAACCCAGCGGTCGGTGAGTGAGGAATAATCTTTGGGGCAAAAGGTGTCCCAGAAATGTCTTACTCTAAAGAAGCTTGTGGGGAGTTTTACTGCATTGCAATTTCTCTCAGTCGTTGAGGACCTGTTTGGGCCTTTCTGGTTTATATTAGTTGGTAAGGCTGTCGTCACAAATGACTACAGACTGGGTGGCTTAAACAACAGAAATCTATCTGTTGTCTTGAAGTTCTGGGGGCTGTGGATCCAAGATCAAGGTGCTGTTGGATGGGGTTGTGGTGAGACCTTCTTCCCATCTCACTGTGTCCTCATTCAGCCTCTCCATGGTGAATTCAAGCTGGGTGAATAGAAGTTTCCTGGGACTGACATCTTTAATGTGAACTTCATGTAAAACAACACATCTTGTTTAGTTGTATCGACTATTTGATTTCACTGGGAAGGAGAGAAAACAGCTAAGATTTGCTCAGAGGCTGCATGGGCTGGGTACTCTGCTGTGAGTTTCTTGACAAATCTTCTCCACTCTTACTCCACTGTGAGATAAGTGCTATGCTTATCCTCTTTCTACTGATAAGGAAACTCGAGGCTTAGAGATGGTAAATATATTGATTGATTCAAGGTCTCACAGGTTAAAAAAAAAGTGCCTTAAGGAGGAAATAAAAGTGGCTTGAGGCCTTCTATTAGGTTTAGAGATAATAATATTCACAACCATAATGACTTACTGAGTGCTTACTATGTATCAGTTATGGTTCTAAGCACTTTTTGTGTATTAATTTCTGTAATTCTCACCTTCACTCTGAGAGATAGGTGTGATTCTGATCATCTCTGTATTTTAATTGAGGAAACTGAGGAGGAGAGTTGAAGTAATTTGTCCTGTACCACCCAGTAACACAGGCAGAGCAAGGTGTTGAACCCCAGCCGTCCAGCTCCAGGGCACTTTCTCAAGACCTATGGTCAGAGGATCCGCACAAGGGTGAGAAAAGTCCGACTGATTTCATGCCATCTGCCTCTTCTCCATCTACTCTTATCTTACTAATTCAGGGAAATATGTAACTCAGGTGAAACCAATTCATGATAGATACCAAAGGATGTTTATGGATAAAAATAAGTCACAAAAGCACAATGTGGGGGATGTGCTGGACAAAGTGTGTGTGTGTTTGCAACCAAGATGGCAATGATTTGCCATTGCAATAGAGCTGATGGGGTTTCTGTCATAAAAATGTCTCAGGCTGCTTTTTGCACTATATTCTTTTTCCTATTAGCTGCCTCCCTGAGGCATTCCCCCAACGTCAGTCTAAACTCTGGGTTGGGGAGAATTGCCCTAGCTCATCTTATACTGCAAATTGTTCTGCATGTAGTAATGTTGCTGCTGCTGCTGCTGCTAAGTCACTTCAGTCGTGTCCAGCTCTGTGCGACCCCATAGACGGCAGCCCACCAGGCTCCCCAATGCTAATGACCAATCCACAGGGCATCTAAGTGGCGATTGTGTGGTGTGGAAGGGAGGGGCAGCTTAGACCTCAACCTGAGAATTGATGTGCTTTGGGAGTGAGGGCAGGGTTGAATCTGAAACAGTGTTTCACCAACTATGTGCCCATCAATCACCTTGGGATCTTGATAAAATGCAGACTCTGATTCAGTGGGGCTGGGATGGGGCCCATGATTTGACATTTCTAAAAACTCCTAGGTGATGCTGATGCTGCTGGTCCAAGGACCACATCCGGAGAAGCAAAGTCTACCTGTTATAGACAGAATAGATGCTGAGTACCACTTCTAACGGACAGGCTAGTGACCTTGAGAGCAGCTGATGGAAGAAAGAGCAGATGAGCCAAAATGTAGCGAAAGCCAAGCCATTTTGCCCATTTCTCTCACCCATGACAGCTCCCAGAGCTACCGAGTAGCGTGGGATAATAACTGATATTGTTGAGGGGCTAACCTTCTTTTGAAAATAAGTTATTATCTTCTGGATTATACACTGAATAAATTTGGAAGGTGTGAAATATCTGTAAAAAATATTTCCATCAAAATTTCTACATTAAAAACAAAAAGTGAGAGTTGCAGGTAGTGAACATCTGTTGGAAAGAAAAAAAATACCTCTGTAGATTTCCCAAAGGATTAGGTCAATAAAGCGTTATTTAAACTTGTAAAGCCATGTGTTAAGGTCTCGTGGTGCCATGGGTTCTGAGTGGTGAGATAAAATTTCAAGCAAACAACAGATGTTCCTCCCTTTCTTCAATTTGCTAGTTGTTCCCAGCTCGCTCACCCATTGAGCCATCCATGGTTCTGGGAGATGGTGGGTCAGATCAGTCAAGTTTCTGAATAGAGTTAACTATTCTGAAAACTTCTGGTAATAGAGCTAGAGCCAAGATTTGGAGAGAAAAAGTGTTTTGCATTTTTAGAGAATGAGGAAGTATTCAGTATGATGGAAGAGCCTGTTTTGCTTCTGAAGGAATATTCAGTGGCGTGTGACTCATTGGTACAGGAGGATGCTCAAGGCAGACAGGAAAGCTTTGACTCTAGTATTTCAGCAGTTTGGTGGCAGTGGGGTCAGATATGCCTATGAACAAAGATTCAACAGGACAAGAACACTGTCATAGATGTCAGCACGCCATGGGCCCATAGGGAGGAGGAGGCAGGGACCCCTCACGCTGCACTGCAAACCTCCACGCCCCAGAAACTAAGCTCCCCTCCAAGGAGAGGGCCAGTGAGTGGGGTAAAACATTATACTGACCATTTACCCAAAGAAAAGTCTGAGGAAAAACCCAGAAGAGAAAGGTCTACCCTGAAATGTAAAATTTTAGATTCTTTCAACCAGTAAAAATTAGGGTTTGAGAATAAAATAAAATACAATTATTGCAAAATATTTTCATTTCTACATATTTAAGTTGGTGACTTTAAATCTTGTGTCTGCACTAGAATTTGGTAGTCTGAATAAAGCAACTGCTAAATAAATCCCCATTTGTATCCAATAGATTTTTATTGAATTCCTAGTATGTGCCAACCACCATTCTAGGTGCTGGAGAGATAGTGGTGAACAAAATTAAGTTTCTTCTCTTTTGGGTGAGAGGAACAGATTAAGTAAAAAAAAAAAAAAAGAAAAATCTATATGCCAGGTGTTGAATTCTGTGAAGAAAAGTCAAGTAAGGTGAGTATAGATTGTGCACATGATGTGGGTTCTTGTGTTGTATGGGTGGGGGAATGTCTGAATGTGTGTGTGTGTGTGTGTGTGTGTGTGTGTGTGTGTGTGTGTGTGCTGGATGTTCTCTTGTACAATTTTCCATCAGCTGATCTGGGAAAACCGCATAGAAAATTATTGTCTTTATTTTGGAAAAACCAAACCTCTCTCTTGGGGAAAGTATTCCAGGCAAAAAAAACCCAGCAAATGTCAAGGTTTGAGTGGACTTGAATGAGTGAATGACTCTGCTGCTGCTGCTGCTGCTAAGTCACTTCAGTCGTGTCCAGCTCTGTGTGATCCCACAGGCGGCAGCCCACCAGGCTCCCCCGTCCCTGGGATTCTCCAGGCAAGAACACTGGAGTGGGTGGTTGCCATTTCCTTCTCCAATGCATGAAAGTGAAAAGTGAAAGTGAAGTCGCTCAGTCGTGTCCGACCCTTTGCAACCCCATGGACTGCAGCCCACCAGGCTCCTCCGTCCATGGGATTTTCCGGGTGAGAGTACTGGAGTGGGGTGCCATTGCCTTCTCCCGTGAATGACTCTACTTTCCCTTAAAAAACATCACTAATTCCCCATTCTCCCAAATTTATTGTTTGGTTTTGCCTATTTTTGAACTTTGTACATTTTCTCTTGTGACTTGTTTTTTTCGCTTGCTTAGTATAAAGTTTTGAGTTTCCTTTATAGTGACATGTTGCTGCAGTTCACTGATTTTCCTTACTGCATCCTATTCCATGGAATGAGCTCACCACTCTTTATCCATTCTGTAGTCAGCGATCTTTTGGGTGGTTTGCTGTTTGTTTACTATTACAGAGAATCCTGCTATAAAGCACATTCTTGTGTGTTTTTCATGCAAAAGCTTCTCTTTAATGCTATGCCTCTAGAGCCTTCATGGCATACACTGAAATAGATGGTATTTATTTGTTTAGCACATTGGGGTGAGCTGGAGGGGGTTTGGGGGCACCTTCACAGGTATTCCCTGATGGCTCAGAAGGTAAAGTGTCTGCCTGCAATGTGGGAGACCTGGGTTCAATCCCTGGGTTGGGAAGATCTCCTGGAGAATGAAATGGCAACCTACTCTAGTCTCTTGCCTGGAAAATTCCATGGACAGAGTAGCCTTGAAGGCTGTAGTCCATGGGGTCGCAAAGAGTCGGACACGACTGAGCGACTTCACTTCACTTCACAGGTATTGGTGAAAAAAGAACTATTTTTATGTTTCACAATTATGTTAAGAATTAATTTTTTAAATGTTTCCTAATCATTTTAGGAAAAAGTGTAGCACTTCCGCATACAATCTTTTCACATTTTTTAAAAAGAGAAACTTGAGATTTCCTCCTTAAACATACTTTTCTAAAAAAAATCAAGTTTTCTGCATGAAATAGTTACATGCAATTGTGATCAAGATTTTAAATGATGATCTCTTTAAATTTTGATAGTCATCATGGACAAAAGCCATTATTCTCAAGGTTGGGAATAAAATTTTAAAATACATAATAACAATTCAAGAAGGATACTTGAAGAATCAAATGGCTTTTTCTTTTCTTTCACTGACAAATGTTAGGTCAAAAAATCCATTGATAATGGGACTTCCCTGGCAGTCCAGTGGCTAAGACTTTGCCTTCCAATGCTGGGCGTGCAGGTTTGATCCCTGGTTGGGGAGCTAAGATCCCACATGCCTTGCAGCCAAACCAAATAAACATAGCAAAATGAAGCAATATTGTAACAAATCCAATAAAGATTTTAAAAAATTGTTCACATTAAAAAAAGGGGGTTCTTTCCAAAAAAATTAAAAATGCCTTGATAATGCAACTGGATTTCAAATTCAATTGTGATTTTTTATATCAACTGTTGCAAAATTGGGGTTTCCCAGGTGGTGTTAGAGGTAAAGAAATCGCCTGCCAATGGAGGAGACATAAGAGATGTGGGTTTGCTCACTGAGTCTGGAAGATTCCCTGGAGAAGGAAATGACCACTCACTGCAGTATTCTTGCTTGGAGAATCCCACCGACAGAGGGCTGCATTCCATAGGTTTGCAAAGAGCTGGACATGACTGAAGCAAGTTAGGACAATTGCAAAATAATGAGGAAACACTTATTTGCTGTGGAGGCCTGTCTAGTCAGAGCAGCCCCCCTACAGCTATACGGATGTCATAAAAGAGAACATCAGCTACAATCTTATACTTGTCCCCTCCTGGGAGTCCTGCCCCCCAGCACAGAAAGGCCCATCCTCAGTTTGTACAGTTCGAGCCAAACTACCCGACTGTGTGAAAAGAGGTCATGTCTGTGCCTTGGGCAGGCAAGGCTCCTGGAGGACTTTACTTATTTTGTGACCTAAGAGGCAGGCATCCAGAGTGGAGAGGGCCCCTCTCCTGGAGGAGATGCCTGTGGGAGGGAAGCTTGGGTGGGGTTTTGCTCACCATGCTCACATCCTGCCAGACGTCTTGCCACATCTGGGCCTCCTCCACTTCAGCATCCTTTGAGGAGCCATCAGAGGTCACAAGCAGGGGGTTCCACTGGCTAGAGAGCTTGACTGCATGTGGGAATCATCTGAATGTTTTAAGATACCAATGCCTTGATCTCACCCCTAGAGATTCTTATTTAATTAGTCTGGATGCAGTCTGGGCACACGATTTCTAAAAGCATGCCAGGTGACTGTGCCATGCAGCAAATCTGGGGATCCACTCTAAGCAGTGGACTTAGGCTGTAGGGTTGTGGGTTTCCAGTTCTTCTTGGCAATACCTAGTTGTGTTACAAATGGTGATACCCAGTCACCTCCCTCTAGCAGCACATCTGAGTCCCGGATCATTGCTGTCTAGCCATGCTTCATAGTTTATCAACTTGGTGGGTATGAAATAGCATTTTATTGTGATTTTAACTTGCATTGTCTTGTCTTCTCACAACATTGAGTATACTTTCATATGTTCATTAACTTTCCTGTCTTCTCTTCTGTAAAACATCTGTTCAGATCTTTTGCTCATTTTTTTTGTTAGTCTGTTTGCTTTTTTCTTATTGACTTATGGACATTCTTTTATACTGGACATGAATCTTTTGTCAGTTAAATGTGTTATAAATCTCTTTTCCCAGATTGTGCCTATCTTTTCAATATTTTATGGTATCTTAATGAGCAGAAGTGCTTAATTTTATGTAGTTGAAAACAATAGCTTTCAAAAAATAGTTTCTTTAAAAAAGTCTCCTCTAAGACCATAATGATATTCTCATATGCTTTTCTTCTAAAACATTAAAAATTTTACTTTTCATGTTTAAGCCCTTAATTTATTTCTATCTAGATTGATTTTTTTTAATATGAAAGTAGGGAAGGAGGGCTGTTTTTATTTCCTTCCCATGGGGGTCATCAATGGCCCCAGCATCATTAGTAATATATTCATTTTTTCTTCACTGATCTGCAATAGCTTATCTCTCAAGTCAAGGGATAAGCTATTGTATGTCAAATCCCTTGACACACATGATTCAAATTTGTGCTTCAGAAAAATTATAAATACCATTAGCTCTCACATATTCACCACTGTTCTCATCCTCACAAAAATCATATGAAGAAGTATTTTTTCTCATGTGCTTTTTAGCAATGGGAAAACAGTCTCAGAGAGATTGTCAGCAGTCCAAGGTCACACAGCCAGGGTTCAAACACAGGCTGGCTCCAGAATCTGTGCCTTGACCACTGTGCTTGGTGTGCTGCCTCTGTAAATGACTACACATTCTGAACCTCTTCAGCTCCCCACTCATAATTATTAATCATTAGTGCCTCTACTGTATTGATAAATGACATAGAAGCTTAAATACACAGATTAGGAAACATAAGATAGATGATTCCTAAATGATGCCCTTTTAAGAACCACTCTATTTTTAAGCATTCAAAAACAGAACCCAAGAAATCTACAGAGGCCTTCAGTTCTCCAAGTCTCTATTCTCAGAGTCTCCTAATGACTGTAAACAGCCTGTCACTCAAGCTGGCAGGTCATAGAGTCCACAACTATGCCTCCCTCTGCCAAGTTCACCTTGAGAGTTAACACTGCAGGTCTTGGTTATTTTCAAAACCAGAAAAAAAAATATCATCCTCTGTTTTAAAAAAAGAAAACAACTTAGAGAAGACCTGGTTCTTCTAAGCACTAACTGGGCCCAAGAGGCTGGGGACTGACTGGGGTGCAATGGGGCAGGGTGGACCAGAAGTCAGAGGGGAGGCAGGACTTTGGTCAAAGGCACCCACTGGGCTGAGATCAGGTCTCTGCTGCTGGAGGGGTCGGTTGGAGGCCCACTGAAGTCAGAGCATAAGGAACAGCTGTTTCTCCTTTCTGAATGCTGGCAGAGAAGTAAACTGATCTGAGACTAGAGGGCTTTTGTGTGTGATAATTGGGTTCTCCTGCAAACAAGCTGGCAGGCAACACTGGCTGTTGGCAATCCTAAGGACCTTTTTGGACGACTATAGAAAAAATTGCCAAATGGCTCTAAAATAGCTGTGTATTCTGACATCTTCATCAGTCTTTTTCTGAACATTGTTTCCAGAAGAAAATACATGCAATGATACTGATGTCTACGAAACCTTTTTACCTCAGCGCCTTGAAGAGACCAGGCACTGTCTACCTGTCTCCAACTTCCACATCAGCTCCAGGGGAGACCTGGTTCACAGATGTTGGAATCCCAGCTCATTTTTCATTATCTTTGTTGATACCAATTGCTGCCTGTGCTGGTGGGTAGGCAAAAGTTGAGTATTTAATGCCTTTCTGTCTCCACTCCCACTTTCCCCAGATAAGAAACAATCACATATAAACAAACCCATCCAAATGTCAAGCATGAAACAAAAGTTAAAATTCCAGATCTTTCTGGGAATCACCATTCCTAAAGATGGGGTGAAAATAACAAGCATTTGTTCTACAAATGGATGGATTTTTTACATCAAAATTCCCAAAGACTGGGAAAAGATGCGTTCTTTCTTTCGTTTATTTTTCCATGAGGCTGAAAATTAATGATTCTCTGCATAATTCCTTTATGTAGAGAGGAAAGGATTTGGGGAAGAAGAAATGGTACTGGATGTGGGATTCGCATAATAGTTGGTTGCTGTTGGGGAGAGGATTCCTGATCATCACTAATAAGAAGGAAGTGAGTGGGCCATGGGTCCCACTCTGATTTCCTTGGGTAGACGAATTTAATGTAATTTTGTTCTTTGTCAGGCAATTAATTAGAGGCTTAACTAAATATGATTTGATGTCATATGTTTCAGATTATTTGCAAATTCAAAAATCTCTTATAAAACAAATCATGCATTTTGGTCCGAAAAATGTACACTGCGTCTGTCTACTCGAGGCCCTTCTGTTCAAAAGCCCAAGGGCTTGTCCAGGACCTGCTGGGCAGTAAAGGTCAGGATCAGCACAACATTGCCAAAACAACCTTTTCTTCCCCTGGGTGAAGGTGTTGACTAAACAATAAGGTGGGGTGGGGTGGGTGAGGCCGTTTGTAATGAGAAAGTAAAGTGAGCAGGAGTAGCCTGAGGGATCAGCCATGGCTCAAGAGACCTCAGCAACACCTGGGGACTCAGGAGATCCGTGGGTTTAGTGGGAAGAAGAGAGGGCTCCTGGTTTGAAACCCTTTTCTCATGAGCCATACATATTCTCTCTAAGAGAGGAGAGTCGTGCATGTCCTGTGTTGCCCTTATCCTTCCATCACTTTAACAAAAATGTACAAAACCATTTACTCCGAAGACATGGAAACCCAGAGAAGTTAGACAAATTGTTCTAAGAACAAGCTGTTGATGGCAGAGCCAAGTCTTAGAAACTGAGTCTTCAGTTCAGTTCAGTCGCTCAGTCGTGTCCAACTCTTTGTGACCCCATGAATCGCAGCACGCCAGGCCTCCCTGTCCATCACCAACTCCTGGAGTTCACTCAGATTCACTACCATTGAGTCAGTGTTGCCATCCAGCCATCTCATCCTCTTTTGTCCCCTTCTCCTACTGCCCCTAATCCCTCCCAGGATCAAAGTCTTTTCCAATGAGCCAACTCTTCGCATGAGGTGGCCAAAGTACTGGAGTTTCAGCTTTAGCATCATTCCTTCCAAAGAAATCCCAGGGCTGATCTCCTTCAGAATGGACTGGTTGGATCTCCTTGCAGTCCAAGGGACTCTCAAGAGTCTTCTCCAACACCACAGTTCAAAAGCATCAATTCTTCGGCGTTCAGCTTCTTCACAGTCCAACTCTCACATCCATACATGACCATGGGAAAAACCACAGCCTTGACTAGACGGACATTAGTTGGCAAAGTAATGTCTCTGCTTTTGAATATGCTATCTAGGTTGGTCATAACTTTTCTTCCAAGGAGTAAGCGTCTTTTAATTTCATGGCTGCAATCACCATCTGCAGTGATTTTGGAGCCCCCCAAAATAAAGTCTGGCACTGTTTCCACTGTTTCCCCATCTATT
>SJYQ01095216.1:93780-215192 GCA_006410935.1 Redunca redunca
ATTTAGGTCATACCTGAATGGCCTAGCAGTTTTCCCTACTTTCTTCAATTTGAGTCTGAATTTGGTAATAAGGAGTTCATGATCTGAGCCACAGTCAGCTCCTGGTCTTGTTCTTATTGACTGTATAGAGCGTCTCCATCTTTGGCTGCAAAGAATATAATCAATCTGATTTCAGTGTTGATCATCTGGTGATGTCTTAAGACTCCTGATACAAGGTTACCTCCAGCTCCATACTGCTGAGTGCTAAGTGCTTTGTGCTTTAAAGTCATTTTGCTGTAGGAGCTTAGCCTTTATACCAAGAAATGACCAGGGTATTTTCGTGGCTGGAGACAGGGAGGACAAAAGAACATATAATAAAGGTAATATTTCTTTTCTTAGTAGACTTCAGAGCTAGGCAGAAGGGACTGGGGAATAAATAACTTAAAAACTATGAGACATGTCGAAACCCACTTCTTCCTGATCTACGAAGCTAGCCTCTGTGACTAGACACAAGGCTTCCATCTGCCTTGTTTCCTCTGGGTAGTTTTCTCTACAATTCTTCCTGCTGAAGTAAAGATGCTTCTTACCCAGTCTGGTGGTACTTAATGCAAATATTTGAATTTGAAATAGTGTGGCTTGGAAGTAATAACAAAGTCTCAGTTGGTTACTCAAGTATAAAAAGAAAAAGCTATCAATTCCTCAAATTAAAAACAAATTCACACAATTTCAAAGCAGGGGGCCTGTATGAATTGCATCCTGTGTTCACATTCTTGCCAGGCGACAATGTCACTTTAGCTGCTTAATGGAAATACCCTGCATGCTCAAGAATTTCTGCAAGGGGTTTTGATCCATTTTGCACTATTATTTTAATATTCTTTGCTACTTAAATATCTAAAACTCTCTGTATCACATAACAGTATCACCGAAGATGTCACCGTCATATCGCTTGTGCAAGTGCTGAAAATCAGTAACTTTGCAATGAAGGTACATAAAATGCTACTACATGAACCAAATGATCACTGAGATGGGCCAGGCAGTAAATTTAGTGAGTCTCCAAGGAAAAATACTAGAGAAGATACTGAGAAAAAGAAAAAGACGAAATATTAACAAACTAAGTGATAAATATATTTTGAGATAATAGTCCGTCCACAATGCCCTCAACTATTGTTTTTCCTTTAAAAAAATTAATTATGAAAGTTTCATATCATAGGAGGGTTTTAGGATGTATTTTTGACACAAATAAGGATACATTGTACAGAAGTGTTATGGGTTAAGCTGTGTACCCTGCAAAAAGTATTGGTGTCCTATCCTCCAGGACCTGTGAATGTGACCTTCCGTGGCAATGGGGTCTTTGCAGATGATCAAATTAAGATGAGGTCCTTAGGATGGTCCCTAACCCAGTATGACTGGTGTCCTTATAAATGGGGAAATCTGGATGCACAGACAGACACGTACAGAAGGAAGGTGATATGAAGATACAGGTTGAATGCCATCTACAAGCCAAGGCGTACCTGAGGGTACACAAGCAGGGGGAGGGGCATGGGGCAGGTTGTCCCTCACAGCCCTCAAAGGCCAGCAAGCCTGCTGACATCTTGATTTCAGACTTCTGACCTCCAGAACAGTGAGGTAATAAATTTCTGTGGCTTAAGCCATTCAGTTTGTGACACTTTGTTGTGGCAGCCCTAGCAAACCAATGCACTGAGAGCTGTACTGCTCAGTCATGTCCGCCTCTTTGTGACCCTGGGACTGTAGCCCACCAGGCTCCTCTGTCCACGGGATTCTCCAAGCAAGAATACTGGAGCGGGTTGCCGTTTCCTCCTCCAGGGGATCTTCCCGATCCAGGGATCAACCCACATCTCCTGAGTCTCCTGCATTGGGAGGAGGATTCTTTACCACTAGTGCCACCTGGGAAGCCCCAATGCATTGACTGACCTTTGTTTAAAGAACTCATTTTTGCAGAGGGTACAAAGGTTCCTGGACTATAAAGAAAGCTGAGTGCTGAAGAATTGATGTTCTTGAACTGTGGTGTTGGAGAAGACTCTTGAGAGTCCCTCGGACTGCAAGGAGATCGGACAAGTCAATCCTAAAGGAAATGAGTCCTGAATATTCATTGGAAAGACTAATGCTGAAGCTGGAACTCTAATACTTTGGCCACCTGATGCAAAGAACTGACTCATCAGAAAAGACCCTGATGCTGGGAAAGATTGAAGGCAGGAGAAAGGGGGTCAACAGAGGATGAGATGGTTGGATAGCATCACTGACTCAATGGAAATGTGAGTTTGAGTAAACTCTAGGAGTTGTTAACGGACATGGAGGCCTGGCGTGCTGCAATCCATGGGGTCACAAAGAGTCGAACTTGACTGAGTGACTGAACTGAATTGAACAAAGGTTCCCAGTGTTTGGGCCAATGGAGGACCTTGAGGAATTCCTACCTGTTAGGTTACAGTCCCGAAGGGGAAGGCTTTTCTTTCTCACAAGTCATTTACGTGTCAGTGTGACTAGTCCATCAGATACACTTCTTGAAGGCTGACTGACTTTACGGGGAAAGGGAGGCTCTTAACTGGGGTGAGGACATGTGAGGGGGAATTTGGAGCACTGCCCGGATGACCATGCACACCTCCTACATCTGACTCACACTTATAATAGAGCTGGAGTACATTGGTGGAAACAATCAGGAAACTGAAGTTTGCATCAGAGGCAGTATCAATGACCTGCATTTTGGTCAAGAGCCAGGTGTGTACAGGTACAGAAGAGCATGGCTAGATGGCGAGGAGAGGGCAGAGGTGGGCAGGTTGAAGGGAGGAGTTGAGGCTGAGGCAGTGAGGGGGGTGCAGCAGGCTGTATCACAGCCTGAAGTGTGGCACAGAGCTGGTACCCCAAGGGGGATGAGGCTGGAGTAGTTGGTGGACAAACACCAGGTCGGCAGGAATGCAAACAGAAACCCTTCTGTCTGTGCTTGGCCAAAGGTGAGTGGCAGTGTCAACCCAGGTAGAAGGGAGGGATAAAGACAGCCTGGGCTGTCCGCACCGGGCAATTCTGGAGTCACGTGTCTAATTATTCCCAGAGCAAGATGGTTTCTTGGGATGACGCATATTTCTTATGCAGGTTGGTGATTTTGGAGATAAAATCAAGTGTCAGGCTGCTGTTATTTCTGAAGCAGAAGTGTCTAATGAGGACTCTGTGCTCAGAATACAAAAGAGAGTTATCAAAGAGGCTGCTATACAGATGGATCTCCTGATCCAGGAACAGCTCAGACCCTTTCTAATCTAGTGGGCCCCAAGCTTTTGCTTCCATTTCTTCCGTGGTCTTCATCTCTCTCCCAGCCATTATAGGAGCAAGTATGGAGGCAAGCAGACGTGTCGTGGGACAGAGGGTTATGTATCTTTGGGGGAGGGTAGCCATGACAGCAATAACAATAATAGTAGTGGGAATCATGGTAATGGATATTTCCGGAGAACTTTGCCAGTCCTGTGCCTGGCCCTGGACTAAGTATGTTGATTCTCACTGTCATCATGCAAGGAAACTCTTATTATTCCTTCCCCATAGACAAGGAAACTCTTATTATTCCTTCCCCATAGACAAGAAGCCAGTGTTTCCCAGGCATTAAATAAATGTTCTATGTTGCATAGATGGTAAGTAATGGACTATAATAATATAAGATATTATAGTAACATATAGGAAATAGAATCTGTGGCCTGGGTTTTTGTCATCCCAGGTGTTGTCATAAAGAGACATGAGACATACTAGTCCCTTACCACAAGCTGTGACGGGGTTGGAGAGCAAAGCTCACAGGACAGCTGGCTCTGTTTTTCCTAGCGAGGTCTAATAAGTGGCTGTGGAATGAGATGAAAAGTAGAAATAGAGTGTGTAAGTTTGGGGGACAAAAAAAGGTAAGGCAATGGCAGTTGCATCAAAGTGCATGGTCTGGTCCTCTTGTTCTGGCTGTGATTTGCTGCTCCTGTAGGCTGAAGCTCTCAGGTCATCCTGAGGAAATTTCAGAAATGGTCCCTTTGCCCATTATTTAATACAAATTAGAGAGGAACATTTCCTTATCAAACACTGTTTTAGGGATGTTGCTTGCATTTGAGTTCCTATTTTGCTCCATTCCTCAGCTGCCAAATGCTGGCTGAGTTTCAGCAACACTGGCTTGGGCAGTATTAAGCTGTCATTTGGGTGATAAAGGGGAGGGAGTCTAGCTTAAGCATATGTTCTCCAACACCTCCAGGAGCATTCTGTGCAGCTAGAACTATGATGAATGATTAGGCTGGTAGTGAAGTTAGACTATAGAACTTGGCTGAGGTCAAGATGGGCCTGAAGGGTGGCCTACAAGAGGCCATCTGAAGGTCAAGATGATGCAGTTGAGTGGAGGCCCCAAGGAAACCAGTTGGGCGCTCCCTGCTTGAGCTGCAGAAACAGCCCCATGTCAGGGAGACAGTCTGAAGGGCAGGGTGGCAGAAAGCAATGGCAAAGACCTGGGCCAATGCCCTCTGTGGAGAGCCATGAACTGATTCTTCCTCTGGCCAGCCAGAGCCGCTCTGTAAACACTTGTACTATAGGCTGCTGTATTAGTTTCCTGAGGCTTTGTAAAAGTGATCTGAAACTTGGTGGCTTACAACAGATATTTACTTTCTCACGTTGATGTTCTGCGGGCCAGCTGAGGGTCCTCCTTGCCTCGGCTAGCTGCTGGTGGCTGTCAGCCCTCCTTGGCCTCTTTGGCCTGCATCTCTCCAACCTCTGCCTCCATGGGCACAGTCCCTTCTCCTCTTCATGTGTCATCTCTCCTGTCTCTTATGAGGACACCCATCACTGGATTTAGGACCTACCTGAGTAATCCAGAATGATCTCATCTCAAGATTTTTAAGTATTTTTGCAAAGAACCTTTTTTGAAATAAGGTAACATTTCCAGGTTCTGAGCTTGAAGAAATGGACAAGTCTTTTGGGGCCCAGAATTCAATGCATCATAGATGCCAAAAGAGAGAACTATGAGGACTTATATCTTTGTTGTTTAAAAATACATTAAAAAAAACTCCATGTCACATGTATTGCCTGGGCTTGAATTTGTGGGTGGCGTTTAGAGGTCAAACTTCAGAATGCCTTTTAGCTAAAACTATGCTCCTGGGTGACCTGTAGGGGACTGTTCTCTCTCTGGAGCCTCCCAATATAATCTACAGCTCCTCCTCTGCCTCTTTCCTTCATCCCATGGTGGGCACATTAGGATCAGTAACTATTAAGAATGGAAGGGTCTTCAGAGACCATAAACGAAGGCTGACCACTGAAAACCTGATGGTTTCGAACTGTGGTGTTGGAGAAGACTCTTGAGAGTCACTTGGACTACAAGGAGATCAAACCAGTCAATCCTAAAGGAAATCAACCCTGAATATTCATTGGAAGGACTGATGCTGAAGTTGAAGCTCCAACCCTTTGGCTACCTGACTCATTGGAAAAGAGCCTGATGTTGGGAAAGAGTGAAGGCAGATGGAGAAGAGGGCAACAGAGGATGAGATGGTTGAATGGCATCATCAACTCAATGGACATGCATTTGTGCAAACTCCAGAAGACAGTGAAGGACAGGAAAACCTGGCGTGCTGCAGTTCATGGAGTTGCAAAGGGTCAGACACAACTGAGGAACTGAACATCAAAAATCAGAGACCATTTGAGTACAAATGTTTAGCACAACTATAACCGGCTCTACCCTGGTTAGTTCAGATCAGTTTCTCAGTCGTGTCTGACTCTTTGTGACCCCATGGACTGCAGCACACCAGCCTTTCCTGTCCATCACCAACTTCTAGAGCTTGTTCAAACTTAGGTCCATCAAGTTGGTGATGCCATGCAACCATCTCATACTCTGTCCTCCTCTTTTCCTCCTGCCTTCAATCTTTACCAGCATCAATGTCTTTTCAAATGAGTCAGCTCTTCACATCAAGTGGCCAAAGTATTGGAGTTTCAGCCTCAGCATCAGTCCTTCCAATGAATATTCAGAACTGATTTCCTTTAGGATTGACTGGTTGGATCTCCTTGCAGTCCAAGGGACTCTCAAGAGTCTTCTCCAGCACCACAGTTCAAAAGCATCAATTCTTTGGTGCTCAACTTGCTTTATAGTCCAACTCTCATATCCATGCATGACTACTGGAAAAACCATAGCCTTGACTGGATGGACCTTTGTCGGTAAAGAAATGATCATCTATTTATTATGACACCAAGTGGCGATAGTGGTAAAGAAGCCACTTGCCAATGAAGAAGTAAGAGATACTGGTTGGATTTCTGGGTCAGGAAGATCCCCTAGAGGTGGGCATGGCACCCCATTCCAGTGTTCTTGCCTGGAGAATGGGGTAACAAAGAGTTGGTTATGACTGAAGGACTAAGCACATTGTGACACCAGCCCAGCTGGAGCCTCAGATTTCCCAGACCAGTCCTCAGCCACCGCAAGGGTTAGAGTTAGCACCCAAAGGGAAACTTCTTTGCCATCTCTGACCTGAAACAAACCTCATTTTCTGAATAAGGAAACTGAGACCTAGGGAGGAGGTGAGAACTGATAAGTGGTACTCTACACAAGGGGTATTTCAACACTTCATTTCCCATCTTAAACAAAAAGATCAGATTAAAAATCCCTAGATTCTCCAGTTATGATTTTTTTTCATCTTCATAACACCTAGGTGTTGACCTGATTTTCTTTTTATTTTTTTAATGGCTCCCTACTCCCTGCAGACACATGGAACCCATCACCCTACCAATGTGACTTATTTTGCACATCCATTCTGCTCTGCAGCTTTCAGGTCCCATCTGCTAACTCATATAAAACAAAATTTACATTAAATAGTATATTAGAAAAATCATCACAGCCTAAATTGAACATCATTTGTCAAGAAACAGAGCATATATTGCCAATTTTGCTTTTGATTCTTGGCTTGGGCCCATCTGAGTTCTAGGTGGGAAGAGGATAGTCCCCCACTGTTCCCTGCAGTGTTGTCCCTGACAACTCCATTTCCTAGAACAATTCTCATCTTGAGGCTGAGTGGCTGAGATGCTGACCTCCTTAGTAATTCAAACTGGCCTTTTTTAGACCTATTGTTAGAAAAGAACAGCCCTAAAACATCACATTCAACTCAGATTCTCCTATAGTTCTTGGACTGGGGAAAATTGGCAGCATCAGCTTGGGCAAGGGTTATGAGAAAAGAAATGAAGCTGTAAAGTTAGATTCAATATTTAACTTGGTTTCTTTGCTTCTTAGGGACTTGTTCATCTGACACACAGGATGAAGGAACATTGATGGGGGGTGTGAGGTAGAAGGGACTGCAGTTTTCAGTGACGGAGGGGCCATGTACAATACTCCATATTAGGTGCACAATAAGTAGCTAGGACAGCTGTTCTTCCACCCGCTCGGCAGAGCGGGAAACTAAAAGCGGGAAAGTTTGTTATTTGCCCAACATCAGTTAGTAAATGGCAAATGAAGTAATGGATTTCCAGTGATTTCTTCTAATTAAGTAAGGTATACCAAGAGGAATCTAAGGGCTGTTTTCCTTCTTGTATATGGCATTTCTCATCTAGGACTAAATGAAATGTGACCAGTCATTGAAAGGAGGAGTCAGGGAAGACTTCCTTGCAGGTTGAGAGCTGAGATGTGGCACAGATATGAGAGGACAAGTTAATGAAGTGTATTCCCTTCATACATCCCGAACTGGAGTTTGCTGATTTCCTGAACGCCGTCTTGAGCTCTTCTGATAATCTGAATTTTGCTAATTTCACTGGCATTGTTTGTTACATTTTCATTATATTTTGAGTGGACTATTAGGGCTACCGTAGTAGGTGCTTGGCAATAGCTAAGATTAAATATCTCATTTAGCCTTCACAACAAGTTGCAGTGGATGGAGTAAGTACTGTCATTTCCAGTCTATAAATCAGGAAACTAATGCAGAAAGTTACATAGTTTTTCCCAAGTCCCAGTCCTAGGGCAGAGTGGGGTTTGCCTCCAAGGTTATGACTCTCCAGTGTGTTCTAGGTAACATCCTCTGGTTTGAAGCTCCACTGAAGACAGAAGAGTGGCTTGATTTTGTTTGTTTGTTTCTCTTTAATTGGAGAAGAATGTCTCGTCAGTGAGTCCCTTTCTTTGTTCCTTGCTGCCTTTGTCCTTTTAATATCCACAGTCCTGACTCATTCCACTTTGATTTGGATTTCAACCAATTGAAATCTAATCCTTGGCCCTCTTAGCTAAGACAGAGCAGCAAATATTAACCCTCAGGGAAAGTGTTTTAAAAAGAAGACTCTGAAAGGGCAAAAGGCCTTTAAGATTCGGATGCTCTACTAACAAAAACTGAAGCAGGCTGATGGGAAGATGCTTTTGAGAGGAAAGATCTCAGAGCTTGAGAACAGGTAGAGAAAAAGGTGTGGCTCATGGCCCTGCAGCACTGCCACAATTTGGGAGCTCATTAGAAATGCAGAATGTGGGGTCCACATTTTCACAGGATCACCAGGTGATCTGGGAGGACGTCCACTACAGTTTGGCCAGCACTGGTCTAATCCATACTCTGACTTTGTCTGAACTCAGGCAACGGGCTGGGCTCAGAGCTAGAACTGAAAAGGTGAATTTGAACCATCTTTTTCAGGTGATCAGGCAAGAGGGAACTACAGGCAAGGACGGCAGAAAATCAGATGTAGGCCTACAAGAGCTGGGGTTTGTCGGGAAACACAGCTGACTGATTCAAAACCGAATAAAGGGGCCAACCGAATAAAGGGGCCAACCTCATCGTGTGGTTGAGGATGAGTTAGCAAAAATCTACCCATCAAATCCAGTCTACAGTGTTTTAGCTTTAGATAAGCAATTTCTAGCTTTCCCCCCATGAGAGTAAATGTAAAATAGTCTAAAATTTGTATTAGCAGTTGGTGAGTTGGCCAGATCCCTTTTCCTCTGGGAGCCAGTGCATTCATTCCTCTCACAGCTCAGTTCATGAATTAACTATTTCCCCTGGAATTGAAATTGCAAGACCTTCGCTGAGCAAAAAGCAATTTTGTTCCCCCTGATTTTTTTCTAAGTGCAGGTTAGCTTGAAGCTCCATGCCACCCTGTTCTGCAGACTTGCTCCAAGCTGACCTGTTCCCCTCTCCCCACAATGTCATCTCACAGATAAATCAGAGCTTAAGAATCAGAAGAAAAACCAGCCTTAGAATTTGGTATTTTCTCTGCTTATCACACTGAGTTCTTGGCAAATCTTTTAAACTTTAAGTGTTTAAAATTTTCCGTAATATAATATCATTTACCTTGCCATCTTCTCTAGGGGTGAAGGTTAATGAGATGATGCAGCTGCTTTAATTTCCTGGGGAGAAAAAGAAGCCTATAAATTTATCACAGACAATGATGAGAACAAGATTTTTAAAGAAAGGATAAGTCATTAACACAATTACAAATCTTCATTAACCGTGCTATATCCAGGCTGGTCCCATTTACAAGTGTGGCCATCGAGGTTATTCTGATGAGCAAGGGCTTAGAGAAGGTTCTATCTCTAGCACAGAGGATCCTTTCCTTCTCCTATCGAACATTTTGTAATGTGTCCCTATTGCCTTCCGACATCGACATCCCAAAACTTCCATTTTTGTGTTTTGACCTTTGCTCACCTCTTTGAGCTCAATTTTTATCACTGCCTATCTCTCCTTTCACTCTAAGACTATTTTCTGTTCGTTCACACACCAGGCTCCCTCTTTCTCTCTCTCTCTCCCTTTAGGGTACCTTCTTATGACATTTACTATTATCTTTGGTCAGAATACCCTTCTTCTCTCAGCTTCTCAACATCATCACCTGGGCCAGTCCTCAGGGTCCCTTTGGGCTCAGCTGCCTCCTCAGGGAAGTCTCTCGGGATCTCCCAAGCTAGGGTGGAGAGGGTCGCACATGGTTCCCCTGCATCAGGGATTTAAACCCTTTCTAGTAATTCCCTGCTTATTCACCATTCTCTCTCTCCAGACTAGTGGCTCTCAGCTGTGGTGGCACATTTCGTGGGACACCTGGGGACATTTTGAAACTGCAGACATACAGATCACAGGCTAAGGAAATTACAAGGAGTCGGATCCAGGTATCGGCTCTCCTGGTGATTCCAGGGTACAAGTCAGTTTGAGAACAACTGTTACGTTTACACCATGTAAAGCTCAGATGCATCTGACTCTTTGCCATCTCATGGACTGCAGCCCACCAGGCTCCTCTGTCCATGGGATTCTCCAGGCAAGAACACTGGAGTGGGTTGCCATTTCCTCTTCCAGGGGATCTTCCTAACCCAGGGACTGAACTCGAGTCTCTTGTCTCCTGCACTGGCGGGTGAGAACCACCTGAGAAACCCCATAGTGAGTGAAGTCACTCAGTCTTGTCCAACTCTTTGCAATTCCATGGACTGTACTCTACCAGGCTTCTCTGTCCATGGGATTTTCCAGGCAAGAGTACTGGAGTACGTTGCCATTTCCTTCTCCAGGGGATCTTCCTGATCCAGAGATTGAACCCAGGTCTCCTGCATTGCAGGCTGACACTTTACCCTCTGAACCACCAGGGAAGCCCATACTAAGCTGTAAAATCCCAAGAGTGGAGAGGGTCACCACAGTTACCATAATGTTTGGTATGTAACTGACATGCAATAGAAGTTGCTGAATGAAAGAATGAATGAGGTGTTTAGTCTCAGTTTTGCAGATCCTAAACTTTGGCTCCTGGGTCACCACCAGAGGATCAGCTTGTTAGGTACCTGAGGTTCTAAGATTCATATTCAATGCAAACCAATTAATTTTATTTTCAGGAAATGCAACTAAATCAACCAGATACTTTTATCACCTTTCCTCTCCTGTTCCCAATCATGAGCTCATTCTTTTCCCAGTATGAAAGTCTCCTTAGAAAATGAGATTAAGATTAGATAAGAAAAGGGAAGGAAGCTGAAGGTCTTACAGGATATTTTTATTTGGCTGTGATGCTGATAAACATCAACTTTCTTCTATAGAAATTCCATGGATATGCTTGGTATTTGAGATAATTTATCTGGAGGGGCTTTGAAACCATAAAAACTGTTAGTATTACTGCATTTCACTTATTCCCATAACAAATATTTGGAGGGCCTTTATGATTGCATTAGATAATAGGAATATAAAATGGAAAAAGGGCTGTTGCTGCTCCTATGAGGAGAGCATGCCAAAGTGTCCTCAGAAAGGGTTGTTGGCACCCAGGGTGGTGAATCCGGAAACTCAGAGAAAGTGAGTGCTATCCAGCTATGTCTTCTCCTGGAGGGTTAGTATTGTAAGGGGAGAAGCCATGCTACTGGTGTGCATTTCATCAAGGCCTCACACAGTAATTATATCCATTACTAAGATAAATAAATTATGAGCCATTTGGTAGTTTGGATGCTTGAGTTCCAGGTACTAGAAAGCCAAATAGATTTGCCTAAGTATAAAAAGACTTAGTTGAGGGATCAGGGTAGTTCAGAAAGTCAAAACCAACATCAGTAAAAAGCCACAACATAAAAGCAAAGCCTTAGGAGTGCTGTACCTAGGGCTCTTCTGAGGACATTTTTTAATTTTTATTTTTTTAAATTATGAAAGCATGCTAACACAATTACAGGAGACTTGGAAAATACAGAGCAAATTTACATATAGTTCCACTATATATTGCCATTATTTTTAAGTAAGTAAGATTTTGAGTTGGAGTTTCAATATCATACTCTCAAAAATTAATAGAATGAATATACAGAGAAGTAGAAGATTACAGCAGACCTGAAAAGCACTATGAACCACTTCAACATAATTAAGATGTATACAATTTTCATACAACAGTAGGAAACACATTCTATTTCAGTTCCCATAGGGTGTAAACTAGGGGACATTGGAATATATCCAGGGACACTAACCAAGGTGCAAAAATGGCATGGTGTAAAGGTATTGAAATCATACAGAGTCTGTTCTCTTATCACTATGAAATTATAGTTATGTTAGAAATCAACATCAAAAGATATCTGAAAGTAGCC
The DNA here is from genome assembly GCA_006410935.1 of Redunca redunca. NCBI lineage: Eukaryota > Metazoa > Chordata > Mammalia > Artiodactyla > Bovidae > Redunca > Redunca redunca. The sequence continues at coordinate 105,737 of SJYQ01095216.1, forward strand.
CGCATATTTTCAAGTGTAATGTGACGCTTTCTTCTGAAGTCTTTGGAGACTGGGAACTTGGGCCCCCTTGGTGTCACTCACCTCTTCTTCTCTTGTTTGTAACAAGGTCCTTTTCTCCTCCTGCAGGTGGGCTTGGACAGGCAGTGGGCCCAGAGGCAGCAGAGGGCTCTGGACTCGCATTTTCCCAGTCTTACCTCCAGAGTGGAAAGGGCTGTCTCTGCTAAGCTCAACACACACGTTCCATGGGAAGGACTCCAGTTTTCCAGGATGAAGATGTTAAAACCCCCCGACTAGTCACAGAGACAGAGTACAGGTGTTACCTGTATCAGGACCGGGGTGCGGGTCCTCAGATAAGGCTGATGGTCTTCTCAGAACAGTGCTGCCTGCAGACGTGTGGTCATCAGCGGAGACTCCTGGGTCAATCAGATGGTGTTTCCCAACTGTGGGAAACAAGATTCACAGGCTGGGGCTATTAATCTGTTATTGCAGATCTTTAGGAAAGGAACAAGGAGTTCTACTTGCTTCTTTGTAGGCAATTACAATTACAGTTGTTGGGGGGAGTGTGTAATTTTCTTGATTCTGTCTCCTCCTAACAAAAATTTGAAGTAACGGACATTAAAGCCCTCGGTGCATCACAGCTCTTAGACAGTGTTACAGCTCCATGTTACAGCTCAGTTTTAATTAGAAAATAAAGGAAAATACATCCTCAAGGTGTGAGGGCATGCCGACCCAAAAGATGTGAAGAGGTGAGGGAGAGAGAGGGACCGAGCATGCGCACACGGAAGAGCGACCCTTCCCCCGCCCCCTCCCCACCCAGCCCTTTGGCTCCTCTTTTTACATGATTTTTCCTCCCCCTGGGCCTGCCCTATGTAAATTGGGCTAGCCAGGAGTGCTGTTTGTTCTGCCCGAGGTCCTCACTCTGGTCGATGGACCTTCCTTTGTTCTATTTTTGCAGGCTTTTCCCTTCCTTGTCTTTTAGCCACCGCCATTCTGGACTCCTTTTTCCTATTCTAACTACCTAACACAATGAAGGAGAATGTAACTTTTGCAAACCCTAGACTCAAAGTCCATCTGTTTAGATTGTGCTGACTTACTTTAATGTTTCCACCAAAATTAGGATGACATTTATTTCATAGTGTCCCAAATCTGGTAAGGTGAGTTATGATCATACCTTTGGGCCTGAATGAAATAGCAAGAGGGTAGAGATGATACTCCTACGCTGGAAAGTCATTCCAGTATTGACAAAGTTTTGATTGCTTTGAAGGCCATGACCTGCTGACTGGGGCTCCCTGCAGGTCTGCAGCTGAAGAAGCCCTTCTTTACCCAGGAGTGCAAGTGCTATTTGGAGAAGGCAATGGCACCCCACTCCAGCACTGTTGCCTGGAAAATCCCATGGACGGAGGAGCCTGGTAGGCGGAGGTCCATGGGGTCGCTGAGAGTCAGACACGACTGAGCGACTTCACTTTTACTTTTCACTTTCATGCATTGGAGAAGGAAATGGCAGCCCACTCCAGTGTTCTTGCCTGGAGAATCCCAGGGACAAGGGAGCCTGGTGGGCTGCCGTCTATGGGGTCGCAGAGAGTTGGACACGACTGAAGCGACTTAGCAGCTGCAGCAGCAGGTGCTATTTACCTATCACCTGGTACTTCGTTTAATAAAGGATAGGAGAGTGATACTCTTGAACAAGTTTTTATTTCTTATTGTCCTGAAGCTTCCATTTTAATGCAAGCAAATGACTCCAACACGATCTTGCCCATAACAAAGTGTTTGGCTGGTCTCAGACTAGAAATGTTTCCATGATTCTTTCTGATGGTTCAAAGATTCCAGAAGCAAAACAGAGAGTGCACGTCACTCAAAAGTGGAAGACTGGTCTAGGCCTCTGGGAAGAAACATCTTGTGGGAGCTGGGATATTGGAAGAAGAAATGACAGGGAAGGGATGATGTTCCTCAAGGCTTTCATAAGGCTGATGGATGGAAATTGTGATTGGCAAAAATGATATGAAAGCAGAGCTCACTGACTCCAGCTAATATGAAGCCAAATGGATTAGACAGAGTGGAGACAGTGCATAGAGAGCAGATTTCTACAGAACCAGGATAGATTCAGAACAAGTCCACGATCCTGGCAGAGGAGGAACAAAGCAAGACCCCCAAAAGGAGTTGAGATTCAGGTCAAAACAGTCTGAATAGAACTGAAGAGGCTGAATAGAGCTGCCAGCGGGAGGGCTGAGTCAAGAATACCAATGATAGTTGGGCATATCACTGGGCTGGGAAAAGGGGGTGGGGGCAGAAGCCTTTACTTCTCAATTGTCTGGTCCCAGGCTAGTAACCCAGGAAGATACAATGACAGGAGCATTCTTATAGCTCATTTTAAATAGGACTGCCTTTCTGCAGCACAGGCTTCACAGACAAAAGGTTCACATACAAATTGTTACTGAGCGTTTGCAACATTTTAAACAGGGTTCTTTGGTGAAGCCATGGTTCAGGGTAGCAACAATTTTTTTAATTGCTATTTAAACAAACACTGCATCTCTGTTTTTGCCCTCTGCTAGCATAATTGCTCTCGAGGGGGCAAATGATTTTTTTTTTTTTGCGTTTTTTTGCGTAAGCAAATGAATTAATATATCTGTGGTTCTATTGAGTGCAATGCTCCCTCCTACCACCCAGAGACACAGGGTTTGGAAGCAAGGGACAGAATATAGAGAACTGAGTGGTTTTGCATGAGAAATTGAGTTGAATTCAGAGTTTGCAAGGACAGAAAGAGGAAGGGGTGTGGGAGGAAAGGGAATCAGCTGAGGATGTGACATGCGGCTGGGCTTCAGGGAGAAGAGAAAAGCAGCAGAAACCCTTAACCTGGCCCTCCTGATGGGGGGGACTGGCCAGGGAACTTCTAGAAAGAGCAATGGCCATCCTTCAGTTGTCTTACTTTATTGAAAATATTACTTCAAGAGAAGGATATTAAAGTGCATGACATTTTAAAACCATAAAGGAAAACAGTGTTTATAAGTTTGATTGAAAAAAATTCCATTTTCATTCATGTCCTTTGATGCTCTGTAACGTAAGCTCCTCTTCCAACCGTTGCCCCAGGATCTTTGGCTCAAGGCGTCCCAGGTGGCACAGTGGTAAAGCATCTGGTCTGCCAGTGCAGGAGATGCAGAAGACATGAGTTCGATCCTCTGGTCAGGAAGAGCCCATGGAGTAGGGAATGGCAACCCACTCCAGTATTCTTGCTTGGAAAGTTCTGTGGACACTGGAATCTGGCAGGCTACAGTCCTTTGGGTTGCAGAGTCAGACAAGCAAAGAACGACTGAGCATGCACACATGCACACCTTGCAAGGATTTTGTGGGAATCAAGGGAGAAAGGGTCATAATTCCATGTTTGGCCCATGTTGGGTGCAGAGAAGGGAGCATCAGCAAATGAGGAGAGAAGGATGAGAGGATCTGGCAGTGCAGGAAGTCAGAGCAAGTTAATGCCTAAGAGAAATGTGGGAGGCAGAGATTTCCCATCCATTGGGCAAGCGCCTTGACGCACTTTTTCTTGCTTTTTATTATTTTTGAAAGATATTTCCACCTTTTGTAAATGAAAAGTTTAAACATCCTGAAATGTTGAGTGAATAGCACTCCGACCTTCTCATGCCATACATAGAGTCAAGAATTACTGACAGCCACAATTGCTTTATTCATCTTTTCTATGTTGTCATTTAGTTGCTCAGTCCTGTCCACTTCGATGTCACCCCATGGACGGTAGCCTGTCAGGCTCCTCTGTTCATGGGATTCTCCAGGCAAGAATACTGGAGTGGGTTGCCATTTCCTCCTGCAGGGATCTTCCTGACCCAGGGATTGAACCCGAGTCTCTCATATCTCCTGCACTGGCACTTTGCTTTACCTTTCTTTTCCTACTATTTCTAATTAAGTATATACATTTGATGTGACATGTATATGTCACATATGTACATGGGGGTGTGTCTGTACATGGGGGTGCAAAGGAGTTTATTTGTGAGCAATGGTGAAGCAACACAGAGGTGTCCTGGCAACACCATGCATGCTGCGGAATGCTACCACATTGCCTGGCCCCACAGTGGATTTAATCCAGGGGTTTATTCCAGGCCCTTCTTTGCTGCAGATACAGTTTAAACCACGTATTCTAAATAAAGCCTTGACAGGTGGGCAGCCACCTGGATGAAATTTCTCATTTCAAACTCAAAATAAGATGTGCTGTGGTGTCAACAGCAGAAGCAGAAGACTTTCTAAGTAAAGTTTTACATTCAGGCCAGGTCAGGTCTATCAAGCTTTTTGCCTCAAGCATTTGGCAGGGAAAATGTTTCAGTGTGAGCACAGACAGGACAGGAATTTCACCAACTTGCCAGAGACCACAGTTCAGAGGTATGGAAGGTGTGTCACTTGATTGCCTCACCCCAGAGAAGCTCCCGCAATCTGCTTCTGGTTGGCTGGGCACTCACTTTGGTTTGTTTTTATACGCTCATCAGTGTGATTACATTTTCCTATGAGACCACGAGCTCAAAGAAGAAGACAGAGACTCTGTCTAGCACAGTGCTTGGCACACAAAAGATTTTCCATCATCAGAAGGAGGAAAATGGATATTTGCTCACTACATATTTATGAGTTCCTGTCAGCTGAATACTAAGTAGACAACAAATGTATCATTATCAAGTGTAGCTAGAGAAGAACAATAATGTTTGAATAATTTGGATCTGTAAATTTTGTTTCATGCTCTAATTAATCTTTCTCCTCTAAATTGATATTTTAAATAAATCCTTTTATTTGGATTTTGAGTTTGTTTTTTGTGGTGCTTCAATAACAATCTTGCAGGCAATTGAGATATGTATGTGCAATAAAAGAACGGGACTGTGAGTTTTAATATTTTGCAAGACATTAAGCAGAGGTTGCCCTTTTAAAAAACAAAATATTTAATTATGAACAAACATCTATTTTCTAAATGGTAGCACAGTTAAAGTTTTTTTTTTGTTTGTTTTTTGGTAGAAGGAAATGAAATAAATGAAATGAGAAGGTAAAGCATGAATTGACCAAGAATCACTCAGAAGCCAAAGGAAACTAAACGTAGGGAACAAAGGGTGTGATCTGAGCATGAAAAATTTCTTGAATCCACTGAATACATGCTGAACTAGAAATGGAAGAATAACGTGAATAAAGCTTCATTGACAAAACATGAGTTATTGAAACAGATAGAAAAGGCAGGGTATGAGATCAAATACAATTCACTTGCGCTGAAAAACAATGTTAGTGGCAATGTTTCATACTATGCTTAATATAAAATAAGTCATTATTTGAAAAGAAGAAAGCAAGCTCACCTTATTACATCACATCAATAATACATTTTCTGGAAGCTCATCATGGTACTTAACATAAAGGCCAGATAACACAAAGAAATCATCTTTTATGTCTGTTTCTGCCTTCCTGCCTAGGAGGGTTCATTTCATTATTCTGTTTTGGCTCAACCTATCAAAATTCTCAAGGAGTTTCAATGAAGATGAATCCAGGCACTTTACGTGTGTAGTCATCTAAAATAATTCAAGACAAAAAGAAAAAGTAAAACAAACAACCTGTTTCTATTAATGGCTCCACTCTCAACCTCATCCTCAGAGCAAGGTGATTTTATTTTAACAATCCAGATAATTAGCTCATATTTTCACTTAGCTTTGACTTTACATAAGTGGCTATAGAGTATGAATGTTCTTTTATTCTGTAATTTTTAGCACTTACTACATGCCAGGTGCTATCGAGGGTGATCCAAATTCCTAAATTCTTGGTCCTTTTAGCAGGAAAAAGGGAGCAGTAAAACTTATTTCCCTGGGGAGAAGGAAATGGCAACCCACTCCAGTGTTCTTGCCTGGAGAATCCCAGGGACGGCGGAGCCTGGTGAGCTGCCATCTATGGGGTCGCACAGAATCAGACACGACTGAAGTGACTTAGCAGCAGCAGCAGCAGCAGCACAACAAAGGAAACTATAAGCAAGGTGAAAAGACAGCCTTCAGAATGGGAGAAAATAATAGCAAATGAAGCAACTGACAAACAACTAATCTCAAAAATATACAAGCCACTCCTGCAGCTCATTTCCAGAAAAATAAACAACCCAATCAAAAAAATGGGCCAAAGAACTAGACATTTCTCCAAAAAAGACATATGGATGGCTAACAAACACATGAAAAGATGCTCAACATCACTCATCAGAGAAATGCAAATCAAAACCACAATGAGGTACCATTTCATGCCAGTCAGAATAGCTGCAATCCAAAAGTCTACAAGCAATAAATGCTGGAGAGGGTGTGGAGAAAAGGGAACCCTCTTACACTATTGGTGGGAATGCAAACTAGTACAGCCACTATGGAGAACAGTGTGGAGATTCCTTAAAAAACTGGAAATAGAACTGCCTTATGACTCAGCAATCCCACTGCTGGGCATACACACCGAGGAAACCAGAATTGAAAGAGACACGTGTACCCCAAAGTTCATCGCAGCACTGTTTATAATAGCCAGGACATGGAAGTAACCTAGATGTCCATCAGCAGATGAATGTATAAGAAAGCTGTGGTACATATACACGATGGAGTATTACTCAGCCATTAAAAAGAATGCATTTGAATCAGTTCTAATGAGGTGGATGAAACGGGAGCCTATTATACAGTATGAAGTAACCCAGAAAGAAAAACACCAATACAGTATACTAACGCATATATATGGCATTTAGAAAGATGATAACAATAACCCTGTATGCAAGACATCAAAAGAGATACAGATGTATAGAACAGTCCTTTGGACTCTGTGGGAGAGGGCGAGGGTGGGATGATTTGGGAGAATGGCATTGAAACATGTGTAATATCATATGAAACAAATCGCCAGTCCAGGTTTGATGCATGATACTGGATGCTTGGGACTGGTGCACTGGGATGACCCAGAGGGATGGTATGAAGAGGGAGGTGGGAGGGGGGTTCAGGATGGGGAATACGTGTATACCTGTGGCAGATTCATGTTGATGTATGGCAAAACAAATACAATATTTTAAAGTAATTAACGTTCAATTAAAATACATAAATTTATATTCAAAAAGATAATAAAATAAAATTTAAAAAAATAAAACAAAAAACAAAAACTTATTTCCCTGGAAATGAACAGAGATCATTCTGTCCTTTTTGAGATTGCACCCAAGAATTGCATTTCAGACTCTTTTGTTGACTATGATGGCCACTCCATTTCTTCTAAGGGATTCTTGCCCACCGTAGTAGATATAATGGTCATCTGAGTTAAATTCGCCCATTCCAGTCCACTTTAGTTCACTGATTCCTAAAATGTCGATGATCACTCTTGCCATCTCTTGTCTGACCACTTCCAATTTACCTTGAATCACGGACCTAACATTGCAGGTTCGTATGCAATATTGTTATTTACATCGGACTTTACTTCTTGTGCCAGTCACACCCACAGCTGGGTGCTGTTTTTTGCTGTGGCTCTGTCTCTGAATTCTTTGTGGAGTCATTTCTTCACTCGTCTCCAGTAGCATATTGGACATCTACTGATCTGGGGAGTTCATCTTTTAGTGTCATATCTTTTTGCCTTTTCATATGTTCATGCAGTTCTCAAGGCAAGAATACAGAAGTGGTTTGCCATTCCCTTCTCCAGGGGACCACGTTTTGTCAGAACTCTCCACCATGACCCGTCTGTCTTGGATGGCCCTGCACAGCATGGCTCATAGTTCCATTGAGCTGGACAAGGCTGTGGTCCTTGTGATTAGTTTGATTAGTTTTCCGTGATTGTGGTTTTCATGTTGTCTGCCCTCTGAAGGATAAGGATAAGAGGTGTATGGAAGCTTCCTAATAGGAGAGACTGACTATGAGGGAAACTGGGCTTTGTTCAGATGGATGGGGCCATGCTCAGTAAATCTTTAATCCAATTTTCTGTTGATGGTTGAGGCAGTGTTCCCTCCCTGTTGTTTGAACTGAGAGCAAACTATGGTGGAGGAAATTTTCATTCCAATCACAAAGAAAGGCAATGCCAAAGAATGTTCAAACTACCACACAATTGCACTCATCTCACATGCTAGCAAAGTAATGCTCAAAATTCTCCAAGCCAGGCTTCAACAGTACATGAACCATGAACTTCCAGATGTTCAAGCTGGATTTAGAAAAGGCAGAGGAACCAGAGATCAAATTGTTAACATCCACTGGATCATGGAAAAAGCAAGAGAGTTCCAGAAAATATTTACTTTTGCTTTATCAACTATGCCAAAGCTTTTGACTGTGTGGATCACAACAGACTATGGAAACTTCTTCAAGAGATGGGAATATCAGACCACCTGACCTGCCTCCTGAGAAATCTGTATGCAGGTCAAGAAGCAACAGTTAGAACTGGACACATGGGACAACAGACTGGTTCCAAATCGGGAAAGGAGTATGTCAAGTCTGTCTATTGTCACCCTGCTTATTTAACTTATATGCAGAGTACATCATGAGAAATGCTGGGCTTATGAAGCACAAGCTGGAATCAAGATTGCTGGGAGAAATATCAATAAACTCAGATATGCAGATGACACCACTCTTATGGTAGAAAGTGAAGAAGAACTAAAGAGCCTCTTGATGAAAGTGAAAGAGGAGAGTGAAAAAGTTGGCTTAAAACTCAATATTCAGAAAACAAAGATCATGGCATCTGGTCCCATCACTTCATGGGAAATAGATGGGGAAACAATGGAAACAGTGAGAGACATTATTTTGGTGGGCTCCAAAATCACTGCAGATGGTGACTGCAGCCTTGAAATTAAAAGGCACTTGCTCCTTGGAAGAAAAGCTATGACCAACCTAGACAGCATATTAAGAAGCAGAGACTTACTTTGCCAACAAAGGTCTATCTTGTCAAACCTATTGTTTTTCAAGTAGTCATGTGTAGATGTGAGAGTTGGTCTATAAAAAAAGCTGAATGCCAAAGAGTTAATGCTTTGAACTGTGGTGCTGGAGAAGACTCTTGAGAGTCCCATGGACAGCAAGGAGATCAAACCAGCCAATCCTAATGGAAATCAGTCTGAATATTCATTGGAAGGACTGATGCTGAAGCTGAAACTCCAATACTTGGGCCACCTGATGTGAAGAACTAACTCATTGGAAAAGACCCTGATGCTGGGAAAGTTTGAAGGTGGGAGGAGAAGGAGACAACAGAAGATGAGATGGTTGGATGGCATCACTGGCTCTATGGACATGAATTTGAGCAAGCTCCAGGAGTTGGTGATGGACAGGGAAGCCTGGTGTGCTGCAGTCCATGGGGTCACCAAGAGTCAGACATTACTGAGCAACTGAACTGAACTGAATGCTTATTTCATAAACCTCAGTTGGTATTCAATGAGATGAAGTACATGAGATGTCCACAGTAAGATATGATACACAGAGGCTGGTTCCATTCATTCTCTTACTCATTGTTTATCTCTTTTGACAAAAATAACTGTTGGTCACTGGTTAGGTGTTTCCCAATAGGAATTTAGAATCAAATATGTGAGAAAAACAAGCAAACAAAAAATAGTGTGTGAGTAATATGTGAACCGTGAACTTCCTGATGTTCAAGCTGGTTTTAGAAAAGGCAGAGGAACCAGAGATCAAATTGCCAACATCTGCTGGATCATGGAAAAAGCAAGAGAGTTCCAGAAAAACATCTATTTCTGTTTTATTGACTATGCCAAAGCTTTTGACTGTGTGGGTCACAATAAACTGTGGAAAATTCTGAGAGAGATGGGAACACCAGACCACCTGACCTGCCTCTTGAGAAATCTGTATGCAGGTCAGGAAGCAACAGTTAGAACTGGACATGGAACAACAGACTGGTTTCAAACAGGAAAAGGAGTATGTCAAGGCTGTATATTGTCACCTTGCTTATTTAACTTATATGCAGAGTACATCATGAGAAACGCTGGACTGGAAGAAACACAAGCTGGAATCAAATTGGCAGGAGAAATATCAATAACCTCAGATATGCAGATGACACCACCCTTATGGCAGAAAGTGAAGAGGAACTAAAAAGCCTCTTGATGAAAGTGAAAGTGGAGAGTGAAAAAGCTGGCTTAAAGCTCAACATTCAGAAAATGAAGATCATGGCATCTGGTCCCATCACTTCATGGAAATGGATGGGGAAACAGTGGAAACAGTGTCAGACTTTATTTTTTGGGGCTCCAAAATCACTGCAGATGGTGACTGCAGCCATGAAATTGAAAGACGCTTGCTCCTTGGAAGAAAAGTTATGACCCACCTAGATAGCATATTCAAAAACAGAGATATTACTTTGCCGACTAAGGTCCGTCTAGTCAAGGCTATGGTTTTTCCAGTGGTCATGTATGGATGTGAGAGTTGGACTGTGAAGAAGGCTGAGCGCCGAAGAATTGATGCTTTTGAACTGTGGTGTTGGAGAAGACTCTTGAGGGTCCCTTGGACTGCAAGGAGATCCAACCAGTCCATTCTGAAGGAGATCAGCCCTGGGATTTCTTTGGAAGGAATGATGCTATAGCTGAAACTCCAGTACTTTGGCTGCTTCATGCGAAGAGTTGACTCATTGGAAAAGACTCTGATGCTGGGAGGGATTGAGGGAAGGAGGAGAAGGGGACGACAGAGGATGAGATGGCTGGATGGCATCACTGACTTGATGGACGTGAGTCTGAGTGAACTCCATGAGTTGGTGATGGACAGGGAGGCCTGGTGTGCTGGGATTCATGGGGTCGCAAAGAGTCGGACATGACTGAGTGACTGAACTGAATGAATGCAACGATGTAGCTATGTACAGGTCACCTGACCCACCAAGCTGGGTGGTGAAGGTGAGGGGGTGTGAGTGCTCTAGTAAAAAATGTTGTGAGAAGTCAAGAAGGTGCATGTGGACAGGAGCAAATGCCCCGAGAGTGAGAGTGAGCTTTGCTGTTCTCAGAGTACTGAAAGTCATTCTGTCCAGCCCTGGACTGTGGTAGAGGAGATAGTAAGAGAGACCTCTCGTGTTAAATAAAGGTCAGATGATGAAGAAATGGGCTTCCCCAGTGACTCAGTGGTAAAAAATCTGCCTGTAATGAAGGAGACTCGGCTTCATTCCCAGGGTCAGAAAGGTCCTCTGGAGGAGGGCATGTTACCCCACTCCAGTATTCTTGCCTGGAGAATCCCATCCCTGGTGGGCTATGGTCTTTAGGGTCACAAAGAGTTGGACACGTCTGAAGCAACAGAACACGATGAAGAAATACATTCCTTCTGATGAAAACTGGACTCAATTATGAGGGCAATAGAGAGCCTCTTAAGAGTTGTTTAAAAAGGCAAACAAACAAACAAACTAGTATTGCTTGTTTGCAGAAGTTATACCTCTTCATTAAAGGGAAAAACAGAAAAGTTTATAAGTGAAAACATAAATGAAAAGCCTCTACAGTCCTCTGATTATGAGATAACCATCAATTATATTCTGGTGTAACATTATTGATGATTGAGATAGTACATTTTATTGTTTTTGGTCCTGTTATTAATGTTGCATATTACTTGTAAAAGGAAATTACAGATAACTGAAACAAATTAAAATGAATAAAAACTTTCTGCACATAGCTACATTCAACAGCTCATGTAATATATTATATATATTATTTGCACACTGAAAAGGTCCAGCTTTTCTCATACCAGACATATATGTCTTCACCCCAGGCACTGATGTCATCAGGTTTTTTAATAGTTAACAGTTTTATAGATAAGACATGGTAACTCATTATTGTCAATTGCATTCCTTTGCTTCATAATGAAGTTAAGCATATTTTCAAGTATCAGTTGGTTAGTTTTCTCTTCTCTTCCAATCTGTGTTAATGAAACTTTTCTTTTATTAAATCTTATATTAAGGAGATTTACCTTTTGTAGTATACGCTGAAAATGTTTGTATTAGTAAATAGGCTTGTGTCGAATTATGTTCATGGATATTTTGTTGAAGCTATAGCAAAAAATATTTCAACATTTCAATAACTGAATTCATCAATCTTTTCTTTATGCTCCTTTAGGCTCATGGTATTGGTCTTAGAAAGGGATGATTGCCTGAGTACTACCCATGATTTATCCTGGCAATTACATTTTTTATCCACGTGGAATTTATATTTATGTAGCATATTCAAAAGCAGAGACATTATTTTGCCAATGAAGGCCCGTCTAGTCAAGGTTATGGTTTTTCCTGTGGTCATGTATGGATGTGAGACTTGGACTGTGAAGAAGGCTGAGTGCCGGAGAATTGATGCTTTTGAACTGTGGTGTTGGAGAAGACTCTTGAGGGTCCCATGGACTGCAAGGAGATGCAACCAGTCCATTCTGAAGGAGATCAGCCCTGGGATTTCTTTGGAAGGAATGATGCTAAAGCTGAAACTCCAATACTTTGGCCACCTCATGAGAAGAGTTGACTCATTGGAAAAGACTTTGATGCTGAGAGGGATTGGGGGCAGGAGGAGAAGGGGACGACAGAGGATGAGATGGCTGGATGGCATCACTGACTCGATGGACGTGAGTCTGAGTGAACTCCGGGAGTTGGTGATGGACAGGGAGGCCTGGCGTGCTGCGATTCATGGGGTCGCAAAGAATTGGACACGACTGAGCGACTGAACTGAACTGAACTGAACTGGATGTGTAATGGAAAACTTTAGTTTTCTTCCTCTACAGCCTTCCGCCCTGCTTAGCCACCATCACCATATGTGTTGAACAATCCAACATTTCATCCTTCAGGATACAGGATGCCTGGGGCTGGTGCACTGGGATGACCCAGAGGGATGGTATGGGGAGGGAGGTGGGAGGGGGGCTCAGGATGGGGAACACATGTACACCCGTGGCAGATTCATGTTGATGTATGGTAAAACCAATACAATACTGTAAAATTTTAAATAATAATAATAAAATACCATTCATGGCTGATGCTGTCATTACTATTTATAACCAATTCTCACTCTTTTCTGGACTAATGGAACCCAATTTTTGGGAGCAATGGGCCCATGTTTCCTCGCAGCTGACCGTGTGAGTCAGAGAGCAGAACAACTGAGGTTTCCAGGACGGCTCACATTTTCTCAAGCGGTGGTCTCACTGGAAGGTGTCGTGTCACCTCTTCTCTTTCTTGTTCCTGGAATGTGAGGTGGATCCTGTCAGTCAGTGGGTCAGCCATCTTCCCACTTTGGGGGCAAATGTGGTTGCTGAGGATAGTGGGGCAGGAGGTCAGAGAAGTCTGACCCCAGGTGACTTTCTCCAGTAATCATTCTAGTTCTAGACATCTTCAGTGTGAGAAACTCCAATTCCTCTTTGATGAATTCCCCATAATTGGATTTTTGTTTCATTCAGCCAAATTTATGTTCAGTGATAAATCATTTTTGTATTATAGTTAATATATTTTATATACACTAGAGGCTGTGTCAAGGCCTTCTAATATGTGTCATGGATCTGCACGGCCTGTGTTATTCTGGAAGTGTGCTCAGTTGCTTCAGTTGTGTCCTACTCTTTGCAGTCCTATGGACTGCAGTCTGCCAGGCTCCACTGTCTGGATCTTCCCAACTCAGGGATTAAACCCACGTCTCCTGCATTGCACGTGGATTCTTTACTGCTAAGCCACCATGAATGCCCATACAACCATACAACCCAGGCCCATTAGACAGCTCCAAAATAACCTGGCTTCTTATCACAACTCCTCTGTGAATGTTACAACCCTTCTTTTCTCCAAAATGACCCTAATCTCACTTGGAAACAGTTACTGTGGGAGAACCAGAAATCTGGCTGTGGGGCCAAAAGTAAAGTGAAAGCAGGAAATTCTGTGCCTCCCATTGGGCTTCTCTGCTTTTCTTAGTCTTGTTTTCTGAGTCCCTCTTTTTCCGCTGATCCATTTGCTCTCAGTAGGTTTGAATACACCATCTGAAGCTTTTTTGGTGCCCACTGCAATGCTAATCTGCTTTTTCCTCAAAGGAGCTCTTAACAGACTCTTGTCCCAGGCCTCAGAGGCCTCCATACAACCTTCTCTTGGTTTGACCATCACATCGTGCTACTTCAGGGTGATAAACTAGCTGCCTTGTAACCAGCAGTTCTGGTTGGGTCGGGTGAGTTCTGTAAGGAACCATCCTGGTGCTGCTGGCTTTGCCCCATCAGCCCACTTGCTTTTCTTATACTGCATTTCTTTAGATAACTTGATATTCATTTTCTCAGATTCATGTTGTCTCTCCAGCTATCTGAACTTTCGTTTATGTCCCTCACTGGAGCTGAAACATTTTATTCAGGTCCATGATATTTCTTTTGTTTCGTTCCTATTTTTTGTGGTTTTTGAATATTGGAAAAAATTTCCATTTCCTAATAGCTTTTTGTTGTTGTTAGTATACTTTTGATCTTTTCTTTGGTGATTACCTTATTGAACATTCTTATGATTTCAACATTTACTGGTTGGCTCCTTTGAATTCTTTTCCTGATAACCAGTCGTTATAAACTAACACTTTATTATTTTCCCCTCCTGTATTTGTGCCTGTTATTTCTTTTCTTGCATCAGTACCCTAGGTGGGAATATATAAGCATTCTTATATAAGCGTACTTTTTTTTTCTTCTGACTTTAGCAAAAATGCCTCTAATCCATCATTGTGAAATTTTATGTTGCCTCTTAGTTTTGAGGTACACTCCAGTTTCTGGTTTTCCAAAGTTGTTCAGAAAAATGAACTTTGAATTTCATTATTCCTTGTTGTACCATCTATCAAAATGATCACCTGCTTTCCCTCTCTCCTCTATTGACAGTGTTGAGTATTTCTCAAACTGAGTTATAAAGACATTACTTCTAACATTAAAGAACATTTTATAATCAAGTAAATTTGGAAAGGCTGAAGACAATTGCTCCTTCATGAACAAATTAAAGGCACTGAGAAGACTTGCAACCAGGAAATTTCTTTGACCTTTTTCAAATCAGCTCTTCCCCTTTTTCTTATCCAGTCACCTTAGGTTCCACCAGACATTGAAATGCTCAGGTAGCTAATAAATTTAATTGAAATTATAATATTGATAACTGAGTTTCTGAAATGTATAGTAATGTTGTTTGCATGCTCAGTCGCTTCTGTCATGTCTGACTCTTTGTGACCCCATGGACTATAACTCATCAGGCTCCGCTGTCCATGGATTCTCCAGGCAAGAATACTGGAGTGGATTGCCATACCTTCCTCCAGGGGATCCTCCTGACCCAAGGATGAAACTGGCGTCTCTTATGTCTCCTGCATTGGCAGGTGAGCTCTTTAGCACTAGCACCACCTGGGAAGCCCTTAGCCCTTAGTACTGTTAGATTTTCTATTTTTCTTTAGGGCTTGTGAATTAACATTAATAACATTAAGATTCAGTTCAGTTCAGTTCAGTCGTTCAGTTGTGTCTGACTCTGTGCAACACCATGGACTGCAGCACACCAGGCTTCCCTGTCCATCACCAACTCCCAGAGTCCACCCAAACCCATGTCCATTGTGTCAGTGATGCCATCCAACCATTTCATCGTCTGTTAACCCCTTCTCCTCCTGCCCTCAATCTTTCCCAACATCAGGGTCTTTTCAAATGAGTCAACTCTTCGCATTAGGTGGCCAAAGTATTGGAGTTTCAGCTTCAACATCAGTCCTTCCAATGAACACCCAGGACTGATCTCCTTTAGGATGGACTGGTTGGATCTCCCTGCAGTCCAAGGGACTCTCAAGAGTCTTCTTCAACACCACAGTTCAAAAGCATCAACTCTTCGGCGCTCAGCTTTCTTCACAGTCCCAAATCTCACATCTATACATGACTACTGGAAAAACCATAGCCTAGATTAGACAGACCTTTGTCAGCAAAGTAATGTCTCAGCTTTTGAATATGCTATACAGGTTGGTCATAACTTTCCTTCCAAGGAGCAAGCATCTTTTAATTACATGGCTGCAATCACCATCTGCAGTGATTTTGGAGTCCAGAAAAATAAAGTCTGACACTGTTTCCACTGTTTCCCCATCTATTTGCCATAAAGTGACGGGACCAGATGCCATGATTTTAGTTTTCTGAATGTTGAGCTTTAAGCCACTTTTTCACTCTCCTCTTTCACTTTCATCAAGAGTCTCTTTAGTTCTTCACTTTCTGCCATAAGGGTGGTGAGGTTATTGATATTTCTGAGGTTATTGATATTTCTCCCAGCAATCTTGATTCCAGCTTGTGCTTCATCCAGCCCAGCGTTTCTCATGATGTACTCTGCATATAAGTTAAATAAGCAAGGTGACAATATACAGCCTTGACATACTCCTTTTCCTATTTGAAATTAGTCTGTTTCTTACTGTTGCTTCCTGACCTGCATACAGGTTTCTCAAGAGGCAGGTCAGGTAGTCTGGTATTCCCATCTCTTTCAGAATTTTCCACAATTTATTGTGATCCACACAGTCAAAGACTTTGGCATAGTTGATAAAGCAGAAATATGTGTTTTTCTGGAACTCTCTTGCTTTTTCCATGATCCAGCAGATGTTGGCAATCTGATCTCTGGTTCCTCTGCCTTTTCTAAAACCAGCTTGAACATCTGGAAATTCATGGTTCACGTATTGCTGAAGCCTGGCTTGGAGACTTTAGAACATTGCTTTACTAGTGTGTGAGATGAGTGCAATTGTGCGGTAGTTGAGCATTCTTTGGCATTGCCTTTCTTTGGAATTGGAATAAAAACTGACCTTTTCCAGTCCCGTGGTCACTGCTGAGTTTTCCAAATTTGCTGGCATATTGAATGCAGCACTTTCACAGCATCATCTTTCAGAATTTGAAATAGCTCAACTGGAATTCCATCACCTCCACTAGCTTTGTTCGTAGTGATGCTTCCTAAGGCCCATCTGACTTCACATTCCAGGATGTCTGGCTCTAGGTGAGTGTGAGCGATCACACCTTCGTGATTATCTGGGTCGTGAAGATCTTTTTTGTACAGTTCTGTGTATTCTTGCCACCTCTTCTTAATATTTCCTGCTTCTGTTAGGTCCATACCATTTCTGTCCTTTATTGAGCCCATTTTTGCATGAAATGTTCCCTTGGTATCTCTAATTTTCTTGAAGAGATCTCTAGTCTTTCCTATTCTATTGTTTTCCTCTATTTCTTTGCATCAATAGCTGAGGAAGACTTTCTTATCTCTCCTTGCTATTCTTTGGAACTCTGCATTCAAAAGGGTATATCTTTCCTTTACTCCTTTGTCTTTCGCCTTTCTTCTTTTCACAGCTGTCTATAAGGCCTCCCCTGACAGCCATTTTGCTTTTTTGCATTTCTTTTTCTTGTGGATGGTCTTGATCCCTGTCTCCTGTACAGTGTTACAAATCTTTGTCCATAGTTCCTCAGGTACTCTGTCTATCAGATCTGGTCCCTTAAATCTATTTCTCACTTCCACTGTATAGTCGTAAGGGATTTGATCGAGGTCATACCTGAATGGTCTAGTGATTTTCCCCACTTTCTTCAATTTAATTCTCAATTTGGCAATAAGGAGTTCATGATCTCAGCCACAGTCAGCTCCCAGTCTTGTTTTTGCTGACTGTATAGAGCTTCTCCATCTTTGGCTGCAAAGGATATAATCAATCTGATTTCAGTGTTGACCATCTGGTGATGTCCATGTGTAGAGTCTTCTCTTGTGTTGTAGGAAGAGGATGTTTGCTATGACAGATGCATTCTCTTGGAAGAACTCTGTTAGCCTTTGCCCTGCTTCATTCTTACTCCAAGGCCAAATTTGCCTGTTACTCCAGGTGTTTCTTGAATTCCTACTTTTGCATTCTAGTTCCCTATAATGAAAAGGACATTTTTTTGGGTGTTAGTTCTAGAAGATCTTGTAGGTCTTCATAGAACCACTTAGCATCTGCTTCTTCAGCATTACTGTTTGGGGCATAGGCTTGGATTACCATGATTTTGAATGGTTTGCTTTGGAAACGAACAGAGATCATTCTGTCATTTCTGAGACTGCATCCAAGTACTGCATTTCAGACTCTTCTGTTGACTATTATGGCTACTTCATTTCTTCTGAGGGATTCCTGCCCACAATAGTAGATATAATGGTCATCTGAGTTAAATTCGCCCATTCCAGTCCATCTTAGTTCGCTGATTCCTAGAATGTCAACATTCACTCTTGCCATCTCCTGTTTGACCACTTCCAGTTTGCCTTGATTCATGGACCTGACATTCCAGGTTCCTATGCCATATTGCTTTTTACAGCATCAAACCTTCCTTCTGTCAACAGTCCCATCCACAGCTGGGTGTTGTTTTTGCTTTGGCTCCATCCCTTCATTCTTTCCAGAGTTATTTCTCCACTGATCTCCTATAGCATATTGGGCACCTACTGACCTGGGGAGTTCACCTTTCAGTATCCTATCATTTGCATTTTTATACAGTTCATGGGGTTCTAGAGGTAAGAATACTGAAGTGGTTTGCCATTCCCTTCTCCAGTGGACTACATTCTGTCAGACGTCTCCACCATGACCTGGCCGTCTTGCATGGCCCCACACGGCATGGCTTAGTTTCACTGAGTTAGACAATGCTGTGGTCTGTGTGATCAGATTGGCTAGTTGTCTGTGATTGTGGTTTCAGTCTGTCTGCCCTCTGATGCTCTCTCTCAGTGCCTACCATCTTACTTGGGTTCTCTTGCCTGGGACGTGGGGTATCTCTTCACGGCTGCTCCAGCAAAATGCAGCCACTGCTCCTTACCTTGGACATGGAGTAGCTCCTCTCTGCTGCGCTCGGGAAGCAGTAGGTTTTGGTTTTACCCTCTATGTTATTACTATTAAAGTTAGTAATCAGGATTATGTTAGCTTTTTAACATTAATAAGGAAGATTTTCAAGCTGAAAAGAAATCTAAACGGCAGTGACATATTTTTTTAAGATCTGAACAATCTTAACATTGTTAAGATCTGAACATTGCCTGAGAAATGATTCCCTGGGGGCAGCTGCTTCTATGTTTTGACAGCTTCATCTTTTTCTTCCATGACTATTGGTCAGTTTAGGTTTTTTATTTTTCTTGTTTTAATTGGGTTTCTTGTTTTTTTCTAAAAGATCATCAATATCAATGAAATTTTCAGAGTTTCATCATATAATTATATGTGGGATCTTTCACTTTTGAGTCTTCTCATTCTATTCAGACTCTGGCACTCTGCTTACCAGGAGGTGCTGCTGCTGCTTCAGTCGTATCCGACTCTGTGCGACACCATAGACGGCAGCCCACCAAGCTCCCCCGTCCCTGGGATTCTCCAGGCAAGAACACTGGAGTGGGCTGCCATTTCCTTCTCCAAAGCATGAAAGTAAAAAGTGAAAGTGAAGGCGCTCCGACTCTTAGCGACCCTATGGACTGAAGCCTGCCAGGCTCCTCCATCCATGGGATTTTCCAGGCAAGAGTACTGGACTTGGGTGCCATTGCCTTCTCTGGCTTACCAGGAGACATCTCACTAAATGGTTTTGATAGTGTATCGTTCTGAAAATGGAGGGAAAGGAAAAAAACAGGAAGATGAACAAACAGGAAGAACAAGATGGATTTTTTAATTAATGATGTTTACAAAACTAGATACCTATTTGGAAAGAGACCAGTCTATTTTTCTACTGTGTACTAACATAAATTCAAACTTATTAGAAAGTTAAATGTGAAAAGTTATTTAAACACTAGAAGAAAACATGGATGAAGTCCTTTATGGCCTAGGAATGTGGAATACTTTTCCACTTATGACTCTAATTCCAGAAGCAAATTTTATATGATAAAGAAAGTAAAAAGACAAATGACTGACCTGGAAAAATACTTCAACTTTTATCACCTCATGTATAAAAGACTTCTATAATAGA
Source organism: Redunca redunca (assembly GCA_006410935.1). NCBI lineage: Eukaryota > Metazoa > Chordata > Mammalia > Artiodactyla > Bovidae > Redunca > Redunca redunca. The sequence goes on from SJYQ01095216.1 coordinate 125,527, forward strand.
AAGGGAAAATATTTAGAAAAAAATTAAAGTAATGCAAATGGTCCTGAAGTGTGAGAAAAGATGATCAATCTTACTCAGAATATGAGATATGTAATTTAAATTTCACTGAGGTATCATTTCTCACATAGCAGACTGGTAAAAATCCAAAAGTTTGACAGCATGTATTGTCAGCAGGCTGAGAGAAAACAAAAATTCTCATTCACTGTTGGTGATATTTAGAAAAAATTACATATGCATTTACCCTTTAACTCAGCCATCCTATTGTTAATAATCTATCCAGAAAATACTAGTAAAGAATCTGCCTGCAATGTAGGACACCACCTGCAGTGTAAGAGCCCCAAGATCCCTGAAGAAGGAAATAGCACCCACTCCAGTGTTCCTGCCTGGGGAATGCTATGGACAGAGGAGGCAGGCTGCAGGCTATGGGGTCACTGAGCAACTAAACCACCACCAGAAAATACACTAGCAAAAAAATGAAAAGAATATATAATGTAGACTATTTATTGCAGCACTGTCTCTAATAGCGAAAGCTTAGAACCAGCCAAATATAGGTAGTAGAGGCATAAGTCCTAGTAGATCAGGACACTGGAGGACCAAGCAACATAAAAAAAAAATGTGAAAGCTCTCTGTGTATCACTAAAAAGGGATCTAGAATTTTTCATGTAATGAAAACAAGCAATCTGGAGTCAAGCTTATAAACTATGCTACATTTTACCTAAGAAAGAAAAGGATACAAATATATATATATATATATATACACATTTGCTTATATATAAAAACCAATCACTGCAGATGGTGATTACAGCCATGAAATTAAAAGATGCTTACTTCTTGGAAGGAAAGTTATGACCAACCTAGATAGCATATTCAAAAGCAGAGACATTACTTTGCCAACAAACGTCTATGTAGTCAAGGCTATGGTTTTTCCTGTGGTCATGTATGGATGTGAGAGTTGGACTGTGAAGAAGGCAGAGTGCCGGAGAATTGATGCTTTTGAACCGTGGTGTTGGAGAAGACTCTTGAGAGTCCCTTGGACTGCAAGGAGATCCAACCAGTCCATTCTAAAGGAGATCAGTCCTGGGTGTTCTTTGGAAGGAATGATGCTAAAGCTGAAACTCCAATAGTTTGGCCACCTCATGCGAAGAGTTGACTCATTGGAAAAGACTCTGATGCTGGGAGGGATTGAGGAAAGGAGGAGAAGGGGACGACAGAGGATGAGATGGCTGGATGGCATCACTGACTTGTTGGACATGAATTTGAGTGAACTCCGGGAGTTGGTGATGGACAGGGAAGCCTGGCGTGCTGCAATTCATGGGGTTACAAAGACTTGGACATAACTGAGCCACTGAACTGAACTGAAAAACCAGTGGAAGGATAAATCTAAGAATATCTGTCTCTAGGGGGAGCAAGAAAATAGATTGGAAGGGATAAAGACAGAAGTTAGACTTCTTTACGTGTATTTTATTTAGTGCATTTTATTTGGAATCATGTATATTCTTTACATTATTATGAACAAAATTAAGTTGAAGTCTAAAAGGCAAAATGGCACAAATGAAACTGGGTATTGAGTTGGTGGTTTTGCCAATAAGAGTAAAATTATTTCAAGTGGTTGTAAAACATGGTAATTTGATACATGCACATATATGTATATATACACACTGCTGCTGCTGCTGCTGCTAAGTTGCTTCAGTTGTGTCTGACTCTGTGCGACCCCATAGACGGCAGGCCACCAGGCTCTGCTGTCCCTGGGATTCTCCAGGCAAGAACACTGGAGTGGGTTGCCATTTCCCTCTCCAATGCATGAAAGTGAAAAGTGAAAATGAAGTCGCTCAGTCGTGTCTGACTCTTAGCGACCCCATGGACTGCAGCCTACCAGGCTCCTCCGTCCATGGGGTTTTCCAGGCAAGACTACTGGAGTCGGGTGCCATTGCCTTCTCCGATATATACACACTGCTGCTGCTAAGTCACTTCAGTCATGTCCGACTCTGTGGTACCCCAGAGATGGCAGCCCACCAGGCTCCCCTGTCCCTGGGATTCTCCAGACAAGAACACTAGAGTGGGTTGCCATTTCCTTCTCCAATGCAGGAAAGTGAAAAGTGAAAGTGAAGTCGCTCAGTCATGTCCGACCCTCAGCAACCCCATGGACTGCAGCCTTCCAGGCTCCTCCATCCATGGGATTTTCCAGGCAAGAGTACTGGAGTGGGGTGCCATTGCAACCTGGGATTGAACTCAGGTCTCCCGCATTGCAGGCAGATTCTCTACCAGCTGAGCCACAAGGGAAGCCCAAGAATACTGGAGTGGATAGCCTATCCCTTCTCCAGAGGATCTTTCTATATACACACTAGGATAAAGTAAAGAAGTAATTATGATAGTGTGGTTAACAGTCAATATTTAAAATCAAAGAAATTGTGTAAAAACCCATAGGCCAAAATTTGAATTGGAGATAATACAAACTTTGTAAAAACCTGGGATTATCCAGGCAAGAAATTAAAATTACATATTTTAATTTTATAAAATTACATATTTTCTAGGTTTATCCACTGAAAAAGATTAGAAAAAATTATTAACTCAGAGCAAAGATCATCCCAAACATCCAGACTGTAGTCCCTAAATACTCATTTCCATAGAAGGAACAAGAGCTCTTTGGAGAGATGGCTGATACCAGGTCTGTGGCAGCAACATGTACAAAATTAGCCTGAAACTTCAATCTTGAAAGTAAGGAGAAAATTGAAAATCACTGGAGCCATATCAAAAGGACTCAAGAGGCAACTTGAATTGGCTTCCATTTTGTCTCAAAAATGGAATAATTGAACCATCAATAGGGATAATAATACAAGAACTGAAGCACATCGAACATACTTTGAAGGAAAACAAACAAACTTGTGATTGCTGTTAGAAGATGCTCAGGAATCAATTCATTCTGAGCACTGAACAAAGGAAAAGCAATTATCCTGTAATTGGTATACGAACCCTAATAAAGACTATATACACACACATATTCAACTTCATTGATAGAAAATATTCTTTATAAAAGAGTTTTAAATGAAAAATGCAGAAAAAATGACAAAATTAGAATACCAACATTTCACAACCTGTAATGAAAACTGAATCTAGGTAAAGACTATTAAGATCATTTGGTGAAAAGGTAATAAAATCTTTACTGTGGACTGCTCAGGTGGGCAGTTCTTGGATCTACTGATCAATTTTAACATAACAAAAAAGAGACAATCAGATACTCTGTGACTCTTAAAGTGCTGTAAAAGAAAGTACAAAACACCAGCTACGAAGTATTTAAAACAAACCTATCAAGCCTACAACTGTACAGGAAACACAAGGGATAGAAAAGCATGTTAAACAGCACCCTAGTGACGTATTAGCAAAATACAGTAAATGAGAGACTTTACAGAAGAAATAACCCACTTCTTCAAAAGATAAATAAAATAAAAACACAAATAAAATTACAAAGGAGAGGGGAACTATTGATTAAAAGAGATGTAAGGGATGTGTCTGGGCTCCCCTAGTGGCTCAGTGGTCAAGAATCTGCTTGCAAAGGAGACATGAGTCCAATCCCTGGGTCAGGAAGACCCCCTGGAGGAGGGGATGGCAACCCACTCCCGTATTCTTGCCTGGAGAATCCCCATGGACAGAGGAGCCTGCAGGCTACAGTCCACAGGGTCATAGAGTCAGACACGACTGAAATGACTTAGCACACACACATGCATGTAAGAGATATATCAACCAATGCAAGATATGGACTCTGGACTTGGCTTCTAATGAGCCAACTGTAAAAACAAACAAACAAGAACAACACAGAAACTACCAACCAACTAGCCAACCAACCAATAAGCACTAAAGACATTTATGTGATATGAGATTGGAGTATGTATTAAGATACTAAGGAATCATAATTTTTAAGTACAATGGTATTGTGATTATGTTAAAAAGAAGAGTAATTATTAAGGCTGTCACATTCATGGATGAAATAATGTAATACCAGTGATTTGCTTCAAAATAATCTAGTGTTATGGGCTTCCCTGGTGGCTCAGAGGTTAAAGCGTCTGCCTGCAATGCAGAAGACCTGGGTTTGATCCCTGGGTTGGGAAGATCCCCTGGAGAAGAAAATGGCAACCCACTCCAGTATTCTTGCCTGGAAAATCCCATGAACGGTGGAGCCTGGTGGGTTACAGTTCATGGGGTCGCAAAGAGTCGGACACGACTGAGCAAGCGACTTAACTTGTGGGAGAAATGGTGGGGGTATAAAGGGAAGATTTTTCATGTATTTAAAACAATTGAAGTTTGAGCCATGGGTGCGTAGATTTATTGTATTAGTCTTTCTACTTTTGTGTTTATTTGGAATTTTCCATTGTTTAGAACAAACAAACAAAATTTAGAGGGCTTGTCTATGCTGAAGCCAAACAGATTTCTTAGGCAATGTCTCTAGAGGCAAGTACCACATAACAGGCATCTCCTTATTTTTACCTATTCAAATCTGGTTATTTGTTCAGTTAGCTAAGAACTTATCTCAGTGATTAGCACACATTCTTATTTGCCTTCTACTTCAATTCTTTCTACTGTAGCACTAAGCAAATTAAAAAAAAAAAAATCAGCATTTTATTCCAGCTACAGTTCTCTCTTCTAAATCACTATGTATAAAACATGTCCTCATAAGTCCCCATTAATTTTGCCTGTCTCTGGCTGCCTGCATGTCATAGGATGCCTCTTTTCATGCATGCAGTTTCTTTAACAGGAATTAATATATAGAACACGATGCTTGCTATACATCCTAGACTGACCTATAAAACAGAGAATAAACAGAATTACATCCTTCCCTTCAAGGAAATGGCATAGGCAAAATGCCTGGCCTATCACCTGAGAGCCATGGGCAGTGACGCCCTTCCCCTTCTGTGTGCCTGCTGTTGTTCAGAAGGCAGGCTACACAGTCATAGAACAGAAAGAACAACTCACATTATCCTGGGTGGCATATGCATGCTGCCGCCAGACAACGGAGTATGTAACATGCGTTGTTGTGTTGTTCGTTGCTCAGTTGTGTCTGACTCTTTGCGACCCCATTGACTGCAGCCTGCCAGGCTCCTCCATCCATGGGATTTCCAGGCAAGAATACTGGAGTCAGTTGCCAGTTCCTTCTCCGTATGTAACATAGGCTTAACCTAGGGATTGACCATAAGGTATCTGAAAAGCATCCTTGATTTTCCCTAAGACCCTGGCTATTCTCACTGTTCCAGTGAATTCCCCTGTTATGGGGACATTTTAGCATCACCCTAGGGGGGTTGAAGGCTGAGCACCGAAGAATTGATGCTTTTGAACTGTGGTGTTGGAGAAGGCTCTTGAGAGTCCCTTGGACTGCAAGGAGAGCCAACCAGTCCATTCTGAAGGAGATCAGCCCTGGGATTTCTTTGGAGGGAATGATGCTAAAGCTGAAATTCCAGTACTTTGGCCACCTCATGCAAAGAGTTGACTCATTGGAAAAGACCCTGATGCTGGGAAGGATTGGGGGCAGGAGGAGAAGGGGACGACAGAGGATGAGATGGCTGGATGGCATCACTGACTCAATGGACGTGAGTCTGAGTGAACTCCGGGAGATGGTGATGGACAGGGAGGCCTGGCGTGCTGCGATTCGTGGGGTCGCAAAGAGTCGGACACAACTGAGCGACTGAACTGAACTGAACTGAGGGGGGTTGGGGCTTAGGGATGTTTATGAGAATGATTCTTTTAGTGGGTCATTACCAATACTTTTGACTTTCCAGATGGCTCAGTGGGTAAAGAACCTGCCTGCAGTGCAGGAGATGCTGGAAATCTGGGTTCAATTCTTGGGTTGGGAAGATCCCCTGGAGAAGGGAATGGCAACCCATTCTAGTATTCTTACCTGGAGAATCCCATGGATGGAGGAACCCGGCAGGCTACAGTCCATAGGGTCACAAAGAGTCAGACACGACTAAAGAAAGTTAGCACGTGCAGCACACCAATACCTTATTCATTCAACAAATGCCTGCCTGCCTACCATGTGCCTGGCACTGTAGTCAGTGAGGTGACATAAAGGAGAAGAAAACAAAGCCTTTATTGTTCTGTAACTTAAGGTGTTGAGGAGAAAGCAGACGTTTATCAAATACATACACACACACACAAATATATATAATTGTAACTTGTGACAAGTTAAAGAAAAGGTACACTTTCTGTTTTTAGAGTGTATAGCAAGGGGACCCACCTCTCCTAAGCAGTTGACTGAGATCTGAAGGCTGCACAGGACTTAACTAAGAGGTGAGACTGTGCAGAGACTGAGGTGAGGGAAGAGTCCCTAGGAGGTGACAGGCAATGTGGCAGAGTGTGTGTTAAAGAAGTTGAGCCGGAGACCTCAGCATCTGTAAAGACACTGCGGCAGAGAACAGGGGGCAAGCACCTGGAGGTGCCACGCCAGGCATTACCTATAATTGCAAATTATAGGTAACTCTAACCTGGGAAATACATGCAGACCATAACACAAAGATAACCAACTCATCTTGGCTGTTAGACACTCACTGAGATGAGGGAGTGCTGTGGGCTGATGAACAGAGTGGCTGGTAGGAGAAAAAGATGGAGTTTTAAGAGAGCAACATACATTCTGGGGAATGCTTTTTCACTCATCTCTGTTTGCCCTGAAACCCTGTTTCCTTCTCTTTTTAGTTTTGAGAAGCAGGTTACTAAGATTCGATAGAAAAATCTAAGTCATTGTTCTTCCAGGAGAAGAGAGTCAGTGATACTTTCTTTAAGGCATCAAAATATATCTTAGATCCAAATCAAAATAGAAAAGTGGATTTCAGAGTTATCTCAGGCGTGGGGCCAAAAATCAGGTTGAGATAAGGAAAGAGGGCTGAACCAAAATAATCTAGGAATCCAGGGTTTACTGTGTATTTGAATGAATGAATGGATGCTGTTAAGAACTTTATATGTATATAGTATTTATAATGTATTTATATGTATAATACACACCACACATATAGTCTCTTTAAATTCTCCCAACAGCTCATTGTAGTTGTTATTTTTACCAAAATTTTACCAATCAGGAAAGGTAGCTAATTCAGGTTACCAGGTTAAATATGTGTAATTTTTTTTTACTAAACTTCATAGGCACAAGGATTGCATAAGCTTTGTTTGCTGTTTTGTCATCCTTGTCCATACTGTCCATTTGGCTTGGTACAGTGCTTGGCCCTTGCCTTGCCCCCTGTATGAGCTAACAGCCCCCATTACCCAGTGTCATGGTAATAAGAATGAATGTCCTCCTCTGCCAAGGCCAGTCAGGAAGCAGGTCTTTGTGTTCTCACAATACAGGCACTTCTCCTGTGTGCAGAAATGGCTGCATTTTTTTTTATAGATCTTGTTTTGCAAAGCTTTAGTTTTTCCCTTGGGTCCTCCCATGTATATGCAGGACAGGTTCTGTTTATGAGTCTTTTATCATCAATTTTTTATTAGGTTTTCATATCTTTGGTGAGTTGTTTAGATTACAGGCTGAAAAGCTTATTTTTTAAGGTGAAGTCAAGCCAACATATTATCCACACCACCCCCCCCCCAAAGTGTCTTTTATTAAAAACAAAACACACACACACAGGCCTCACATGGAAAAAATTCTTGCTGCCGACAGACCCATCAAGGTCTTATTGTATATTAGAAGTGAGGCACTATTTCTCCAGGCAGCATCCTCCTGGATGCTCCTGGTCTCCTTGGAGACCACCAAGAGGAGAAAAACAATGTGTAAGTCATGGCGCTTCATGGGCAGTGGAATAACAAAGGCTGATTGCAGCCTCCTCAGGTGAGGAGTGGCCCAGAGGAACAGCCCAGAGGAACAGCATGATTCAGACCCAGGAGCAATATATAATTTTGACTTTACCACTGACTGGCTAAGGAGATTCTGCAAATCACTGAATTCTTTATGATGCAGCTGCCTCATCTAAAAGCTAAAAACAAAAGATATTGTTTCATCTTTCTTAAGCATGGATTTTTAAAACTCTTAAAAGACATATTTTCCAAGTGATTAAATTTGCACACTCCACAAAAGATTCCAAGAGTTTGGTAGTCATTAGTCAATTTAATATCAGCTTCTCTGAACCACGTGTGTAAAACAATCCTTAGCTGAGATGAGCTCATGTATTTGAAACACTTACCAAGTAATCAAAGTGTAAACACACTGGTACCCAGTAAACATTTCCTATATAATTGTTAATATTGTAAGACAGAGCATGATGCAATGATTTTTATAAACTACATGGTTTGCAAACAGACAAGCCTGGGTTGGATTCTTAGTCTGCCCGCGTTTATGTGGGTGTGTGTTTAGCAGCTTTAGTTGTAGCTGACTCTTTGTAACCCTGTTGACTGCAGCCCACCAGGTTCCTCTGTCTATGGGATTCTCCAGGCCAGAATACTGGAGTGGATGGCCATGCTGTCCTCCAGGGGATCTTCCTAAGCCAGGGATGGAACCTGCATCCCTTGAGTCTCTCTCCTTCATTGCAGTTGGATTCTTTTCCACTGAGCCACCAAAGAAGCCCCCATTTAACCTTGGTACAATAATAAACCTTGCTGCTTGAACACTTTTTAAGTGGAGAAATCATTCTATTGTGAGCAGTTACTATGCAAAGTGCTTAGTGCAGTGTCTGAGGCATAGAAAGTGCTCAAGAAATAGTGGCTTCTTTCTAAATATTCATGCACCCATCCATTATGTGTCTGTATCTACAGTGTAGCTTATCATATTCTGTAAAACCTGGTTCTCTGAGACCTAATCACTTTGGAAATATTGACTCACCGAATTCATAGAGCTGCATCCCAAATTTAACCATTTTCCAAAGAAAAATATTAAGATGAGAATATGTAACAAAAACACCTCCTCTTTTCCTTGAAATACTACCCGCTTGGAAAATTCAGGGCTCTGTGCTTGCATAGTGCTGTGGAGTGCACAAACAGTAATAGTTGCAGTATTTTGGGTAATTATTAACATGTATCATCTCTGCTTCTTTGCACCACTATCTCAGTTTTCTGCTATAAATCTGGATGTTTTACTTTTCATTCGTGGTAGTAATTTGGCCCAGCATCTTTGGAGTTCAGTGTTTTACTAATTACAGATAGTATCAGTGAGAAAAAGCATTGGAATTCCTGGTGCCCTAAATGTCTGAAATCAATTTATAATGCTGGGACAAATCCCCATGCTCAGCACATAGTAACTGTTACTGTTCTCTTTCCCCTCTAACCTAATTCGCTTGTCAAGGAAAGATATGTAGTGTGATTTAAGCAAAAGGATGATTATCTGAATAGGTGGAATCTCATCACAGCCAGCATAATGGCCTGTCACACTTGCTTGGTTATATCTGGAATTCCTTAACTTTATTAATCAGCACTGTCTCTCTGATTTTTACATATTTAAAATTAAATTAAACTAAAATAAATTAAACTCTTATTGGAACAAAAAAATTTATCTGTCCTGAAGCTATCTGATTTTCAGATCCTGAAATTTCTACAAATACTTTACAGAGTTTATCACAGTAAAAACTCTTACATTTTAATACTGCTGTAGCATTAATGCTAAATTTAAAAATAACATTAGGTTTGATATTAGTATTGAATTCAGCACCTATTTAGCAGAACTATGTGTACATAACAAAACAGAGCAATGCACTACTTACTAATAACAAGGTAACTAAAACATGGGCTTTGACGTCAATGAATGTAAAATCCTGGGGGTGTGTCTCTGTGTTAGTTGCTCAATCATCTCCAACTCTGCTACCCCTTGGACTGTAGCTCGTCAGCCTCCTCTGTCCATGGAATTCTCTAAGCAAGAAAACTGTAATGGGTTGCCATTCCCTTCTCCAGGGGATATTCCCAACCCAGGGATTGAACCTGGCTCTCCCAAATTGCAGGCAGATTTTTTTACTGTCTGAGCCACCAGGGAGCTTCAAATCCTAGGTAACCATAGCTAATTAAAAATTCTAAAAAGTCATGTCAACTGCATCTGCTAGTGTAGAATTCTTTTAATGGTATTTTTATCATTGGCTCAGCAAAGTATTCTCCCTCTAGGCTATCTAATTCTGAAAGCACACAGAATATTAGATGCTAAAAGATTTGATAAAACGAGTTTCAAATGATATAATCTCATGTACAGAAATGTGGTTAAAATTACTGTGTAAAGAAATTAGTAATTAAAATGAAAGTCATAAATTAAAAAGATGAATTTTGCTGATGGAGCTAAAGATTATACCTGCAATATAGACTATAAGGCTAAAAGTAAAATACTCTATTGCTTAGTTTAATGATTAAGTAGATGTCAGTAGGTTTAATCTCTTTGATTTAGCAAACTGAGAATGAACTCATATCTACAAGAAAATCACAACTCATCCAGTTTAATCTCTTGCTATCTGTTGTACTATCTTGAAGATGAGAAAAAGAAAAAAAGTTGCTTTTAAGTTCAGACTATATCTGATAACCCTGTAGTGTATAATTGAAATTTATTAAGAGAGTAGAACTTAAATGTTCTCACCTCCCCTGTCCCAAGAAGAAAAGAAAAGAGGAATAAGTGAAGTGATGGATACGGATGTGTTAATTAACTAGATGAGGGAAATGCTTTCATGATGGATACATTTATCAAATATTTTAATTATATTAAAATTTTATATGTCAATTATGTCTGAATAAATGGAAATTAGAAAAAAACAGTTCAGACCTTCATTTAATAATGTAACAGTTTTAAAATAATGTAATAGCTTTAAAACCATCAGTTAATGGCTTTCTATTTTTTATTAGAAATCCTGAGCACCTGTGCTGTTTCCTACCCCCTAATCCTCTGCATTCTCAGAGACTTTTGAGTTGGGGAAGGAGATTTTAAAAGATATAGCATTTTTTAAAGGTTTTAGAAGATACAGCAAGATTTCCTGCTCCACAATAAAATAATTAAATGAGAATTTCTGAGAAGTTGCCAAGAACAATTAAGAAAGATGTTGCTTTTTATGCAGAGCACTTACTGAAGAATAGCTTCACATCTTAGTCAATGAGCAGATTCTCATTAGTTATTTAGGTTTATCTGGCAGCTATTCTCTGAAGGGCTCATTAGAGGAAATTACTCCAAGATCATATACATTTACAGACATTTTATTTATCCCTATGTTTACCTTCATATTTTTTCAGATTTTTACCCATAATTGTGTCTTGAATCTAGTCACATTTCTCTGTCCATACCCCCAAAAACTTAATCCATACTATCAGTCTTTCACTTAGCTGAGTGGCATTGCCTGTAACCTGGGTTTCCCATCTCTACTTTTGCCTTCTCCATCTGTTCTCTATCCCACTGTCCCATGATGACTTTTCTGCAAACAAGCCAGCTGGGATTTTGGTAAAGATGATACTGAATCCATAGATCAATTTGGGAAGTATTATCATCTTAATCGGAGAAGGCAATGGCAACCCACTCAGGTACTCTTGCCTGGAAAATCCCATGGATGGAGGAGCCTGGAAGGCTGGAAGGCTACAGTTCATGGGGTCGCTAGGAGTCAGACATGACTGAGCGACTTCACTTTCACTTTTCACTTTCATGCGTTGGAGAAGGAAATGGCAACCCACTCCAGTGTTCTTGCCTGGAGAATCCCAGGGACGGGGGAGCCTGATGGGCTGCTGTCTCTGGGGTCGCACAGAGTCAGACACGACTGAACATGCTTAGCAGTAGCAGCATCATCTTAATAATACTAGGTCTCTGATCCTTGAACATGAATATATTTCCATTTATTTAGGATTTTTTCTAATTTCTTTCAGTGATGCTTTATAGTTTTAGCAGTTCAAGTATTGCAATTCTTTTGTTAATCCTACACCTAAATATTTTATTCTTTTTGATGCTATTTAGTGAAATTGCATTTTTAAATTTCATTCTTAGATTGTTCATTGTTGCTATTGAAATAAAATTGATTTTTATAGGTCGATCTTAACTCATTAATTAGTGGATAAAGGGATAATGCCATTTGAAACTAGAGTTAGTTTTACTTCTTTCTTTGTAATCTGGATGTCTTTTACTTCTCTTCCTTGTCTAATTGCTCCGTCTAGAACCTCCAGTACAATGTTAAGAGAGGGTCAGCCATGTTTTGTTCCTGACCTTAGAGGGAAATAACCCTGATAGCTCAGCTGGTAAAGAATCCGCCTGTAATGCAGGAGACTCCAGTTTGATTCCTGGGTCAGGAAGATCCCCTGGAGAAGGGAAAGGCTACCCACTCCAGTATTTTTAGGCTTTCCTTGTGGCTCAGCTGGTAAAGAATCCTCCTGCAATGTAGGAGACCTGGGTTCGATCCCTGGGTTGGGAAGATCCCTTGGAGAAGGGAAAGACAACCCACTCCAGTATTCTGGCCTGGAGAATTCCATGGACTAATCAGTCCATGGGGTCACAAAGAGTTGGACATGACTGAGTGACTTTCATGTTTAGAGTGAAAGACTTCGGTGTCACCATTAAGTGTCATATTAGCTGTGAGATTTTTGTAGATGTTGTGTATCAGAGAGAAGAATTCCTTTTTATTTGCAGCTTTTTTTTTTTTTCATGAAAACATGTTGAATATCATCAAATGTTTTTTCTAAGTATATTGAAATTACCATGATAGCTGCAGGGGACTGGATCCAGAACACCCACAGTTACCAAAATCTAGTCATGCTCAAATCTCTTATATTGAGTAGTATAACAGAGTCTGTCCTCCATACTTGGGATTCTGTATACGTAGATCCAACCATCCTTGAAATCTGACATGTGGTTGTTGCATCTGAGGATGTGGAACCAGCAGTTACAAAGGGCTGACTATAGTTTTTGTCCTTTTTCCTTCCATTCTTCAGATTACATAATCTCTATCAGTCTATTCTTTCTTCTGACAGTTCAAATCAGTTGGACCAATTCAGTGAATTTTAATTTAAGTTATTGTACTTTTCAACTCCACAATTTCCATTTAGTTGTCATACCTATTGACATTCTTTATTTGGTGAGACATTGTCATCATTTTTTTTTTTAACTTCTATAACATGCTTCTTTATAATGGCTACCTTCAAGCCCTCAAAGGTAAATTTTGTTGTCCACTTCTTTTTTCTGTTTATGGGCAACAATTTCTTGTTTATTTTTATATCTCATCCTTTCTTTGTTCTTGAAAATCGGACAGTTTCAGTAATATATCATTGCAAACATGAATACCAGTTTGTCTCCCCCTCCATCTTCTTTGATATTCTTATCATTTGCTTGTGTATTTACTAATTTAGTGACACGGCTGGACTAGTTCAGTGAAGTCTGTTTCCCAGGCAGTGTGTGCTCAGATGTCACTCCCTAAAGGGCGCAGCTTTGCATATGTGCAGTTTCACAGACCTCCTTCCTCAGAGATGTTTATGGTTTTAGCTGGTTCTCTGTTTCTTTCCCTGAACCCCCTGTTAGGCTTCAGGCTGGTTATCATACTTAGCTATTAGCCTCAACTATTTGCCAGCTGGTTTCTCTATTGTTTTTGACAACAACTCTGGGTCATAAACTGCTCCATAGTCTGATTCAATTAGAGTTGGGCCCCTTTGCAGACATAACTTTGAGGCCTCAGGAGAGCTCTTCTTAGCTAGCTTGTTCTCAGGTTCTCTCTGCTATACTTCTAGTTGTTCTATGATTTTTCTTGTTGCTATCAAGGAGACTTCTCTTAATTGCTCACCTCCAAGAACTCTTTTGCTCTTATCAATGCCCTTGAGCTTGAACATCCCCTTGCTCTGTGACAAATGAAGAGATGCCTTGATAGATATCTCTATTTAAATTTACATTACCTGTCACTCTCTCTTCATTTGCCCCACTATATTTTTCTTCATAGCCCTTACACAGACTTGACATTAGATTACATATTTGTTTATCTTATTGTCTGTCTCCTCCATGATAATATAAGCTCCCTGAGGGCAGCTTACTGCTATATACACAGTTTATATACCATACATGTAGTTCCAAGAATTCCATCTAACACTCAGTAGGCATATGAAATAATGGTTGGATAAGCAATTTAGTGAATAATGAAGGAATACATACATCAATAAACACCACTACCTAATGAAAGGAAAAGGGACAATTTGCAGTGAAAATCAAGTCTTTGCATATGGATGACTATTCAGAAAATCTTTGAAGTCACTGATTTAAAAAAAAACAAAACATGTTGAGAAAATGAAAACTATAACTATAATGCCCTAAATGAAGATGAATTCAATAACAATGATGATATTACTAATGACAATAACAACACATGAACTAATGTGAATAGAAACTTGCTTATAGAAGACTGAGTCCTGTGCTATGTTTGCATCCAAGATTTGATTTAATACAATGACACTTTGAAGGAGGTACTATTTTGCAGACCTGTATACTGAGCACAGGAAGAATAAGGAGTAAATACAGGAAAGTAATACAACTAGCAAATGGAAAAATTGGGAGTCCAGACCAGGTGGTTAAGTTTCAGAGCCTATTTTATCAAATAAGCTAAAGTGATTGTATGCTTAAACAAACATGATATTAGGAATTAAGGACATGGTAAAAAAAAATTAAAAAGAAATAAAACCAAAATCTTCATAGATCCAAGAGCTGTGGTTAAAAGTGAGGCCATGTTACTTACTATTAATTGTCAAATTATTTTGGCTTATTACCTTGTTTCTTGGAGTATGACCCTGGTCCTGGGTGAAGTCAGCTTCCTGCAGTCTCCCCACAAAAGTTCTGAGGGACCCCCACAAAATCTCTCATTTGTCTCACAATAATTAGAAGTGCATTTCAGGTATTGCCACTTTTCTGCACACGTATCCAGTGGGCTCACACCACTTCCTGGTGGACCTCCTGGTCTCCGTGGGTGTTCAGTCACTACTCTGTGGTCCCCATCATCAATGCACTAGTTCACAGGTCTAGAATCACCATAGTTAATGGGTTCTGAGCAGAAATGAGGATCATGCTCATGGTACTCACTCTGTGTTGCATTTTATCTATGGTCTGAGAAGCCAAGCAACCCTACCCATGCCCCAGTCTGAAAGTGTTTCTTGTAAAAAGAGATTTTACCCTCTACAAATTTAGAACTGGGTCCATGGACTCAGTCTTGGGAAGATGCTTGAAATTGTTTCCATCATTCCTTTTTAAACCCTTATGTATTCATATGAACTTGCCTGATAGCATCCTTTCTTCTCTTAAACCAAAGCAAAACTGCTAGCATGAATGGATCTCTGTGAACTGATACTGTTTACACACTGTTTTCTAATTATCATCAGACACTGTTGAATTCCAGCATGGTGCAACCGCAGCTTAAATTGGTTGCTCCTGTTTGTCTCCAAAGTTGCTGCTCCTGACATTACATTTTAATTTTGTATCTGGTTAATTTTCCAACTTGTGTGTTCTCTTAAGTTTGTGGACCATGGGAAGAAACTAGAAAATACAAAATGGAGGCACATTGCTTGTCCCTTCTGGGCTTCTAGTCTCCAAAACTCTTGTCTGGACACTCCTGTCCAGAACGGATTACAGAATATGCAAAAGACCACTTGGGGAAATGCCTCAGGCTAGAGCCAAGGGATTGAAGATTATGAAGTTTCCTTACATTGCAGTGGGAGAGCGCGGTATCTTAACTCTAAAAAATTAGAGCAGTTGTCAGCTCTGATGGTAGAGCGTGGTGAAAACTGTATACTCTGAAGTCAGACACACCTGGATTAGAGTGCTGATTCTTTCCCTTCTGTTGATTTCAGCAAACATGCACCGAGTACTTATGCTATGTTTCAGTACTGGGCTTCCCTGGTGGCTCAGACAGTAAAGAATCTGCCAGCAATGCAGGAGACCTGGGATCCATCCCTGGGTTAGGAAGATCCCCTGGAGAAGGGAATAGCAATCCAGTCCAGTATTCTTACCTGGAGAATTTCCCACGGACAGAGGAGCCTGGTGGACTAGAGTCCATGGGGATGCAAAGAGTTGGATATGACTGAGTGCCTAACAGTTTCACTGGGTACTAGGGACAGAGATGAATAAAATATTATCCTGAAATTATACAGTTCAAAGTCTAGATGGGGCGAAACACCTAAAAAGAGAAAAAAAAATAGATAAAAAGATGTACTAGGTCAGGTGTAGTACAAAGATATCTATTGTTGGAAATTAGATCGAGTTCATTGTTCTTAAGCCTCGGCTGAATCTTTCATCTATAAAATTGATCATAATAATTGAAAGGATCATCTTAAGCCTTGGAAAAAATATATCTATACACATGTGAGCATGCATGCTAAGTTGCTTCAGTCGTGTCCAACTCTTTGCAACTCTAGGGACTGTAGCCCAGCAGGCTCCTCTGTCTATGGGATTCTCCAGGCAAGAAAACTGGAATGGGTTGCCATGTCCTCCTTCAGGGGATCTTCCCCACTCAGGGATCGAACCCTTGTCTCCTACATTTCCTGCATTGGCGGGCAGGTTCTTTACCACTACTGCCACCTGGAAAGTCCATGTATACACATACACACACACACACACACACACACACACACACACACACACACACACAAAGACAGAATAAGATAGAGAGTAAGTGATAAAGCAAAACCTTATATCTTTATCAAGATTTGCCTTTTGTTAACAAGGTTAAATCGGAGAAGGCGATGGCGCCCCACTCCAGTACTCTTGCCTAGAAAATCCCATGGATGGAGGAGCCTGGTAGACTGCAGTCCATGGGGTTGCTAAGAGTTGGACACGACTGAGCGACTTCACTTTCACTTTTCACTTTCATGCATTGGAGAAGGAAATGGCAACCCACTCGTGTTCTTGCTTGGAGAACCCCAGGGACGGGGGAGCCTGGTGGGCTGCCGTCTATGGGGTCGCACAGAGTCGGACACGACTGAAGTGACTCAGCAGCAGCAACAAGGTTAAATAACCTCTTCAAACTACTGCTGTTAGTTGAAGGATGTAGCACTTGCATCTCTTTTTTCTTCTGTCCAAAATTTCATTGACAGATCTGAAACATGTACTTCAAAAGAAAAAATTTCCAACAGCAGTAGAAAAAAATGAAATTCTGCTATAAGTAGAGCAGAAGTCTTGAGGTATTGCAGTTATGAATCAGAGCTAAAGGAATACAACACAAAATACAGATTGGAGCAAAACAGATGAGATTATTTCCTCTCCAAAGAAAT
Organism: Redunca redunca; assembly: GCA_006410935.1. Lineage (NCBI taxonomy): Eukaryota > Metazoa > Chordata > Mammalia > Artiodactyla > Bovidae > Redunca > Redunca redunca. Next base: position 142,666 of record SJYQ01095216.1, read on the forward strand.
TCAGAAAAAAAATTAAAGTCACGTTCAACAAATGCAACCAAAGCAATCATTGGCCTAATTCATTGAAGGTCTTCAAAATAACTGGGCTAGTTGGGGCTTGCTGCTTCTCTACTTACACTGCCCACCAGTGAGTTCCCTGGGGAGACCGGGTTGGACTAAGAGGCAGGGCAGAGGTGGAGATAAGGCTCTACCCTTGGGTGATAGCTGGGAATTAAAAACGGAAAAGGAGCGATCGACACCAGGTTTTACCCCTAGATGAAAGCCAAGGCAGGATTTTCTACCAAGAAAGTCTTGACTCAGAGATTCCCAGACAAGTGTTTGGCTGACAGGACGATAAGAGAGTCCTACTCTGCTCACTTGGCCTCCTGCCCACTCTACCCAACATCTTCCCCTGTCCCTTCTCTCGACAAACACCATGAGCCCATGATCAGGGCTTCTAGTCACAACAAAGGAATGAGAACTCTTTGGGGGAATGAAAATAGACCTGTGACCAACACGGTTTTAAGTCTAAACCCTCAACTCAAAGTAGGAGCATAGAGTTCTAAATCTTCAACATTTCAAGACGACTAATAGCGTGAAACAGGTTGCAGGGGTTGGTTCTGATGCTACACAAAAAGAAAGTTCTCTGACTCATGACCACTATCAGCAAAGCTGGTATTTGATCTGTGTTTCAGAAGCTAAAAGCCAAGAAGGGGCCCAGGTAGGTTTTAGTATTAATTGGATAGGCTTTATATTCCATAGAAGTCCATTTTTTTCATAGTATTTCCTTCTCTGTGTTAAGGCTTTATGGCTAACCAAGAGAATGAGAGCCTAAAAGTGTTTCCCAATGTGAATGTAAATGTGAATGTGAATGTGAATCAGCCACCACCGTCCGTGGCTCACAATTCTTTTCTAAGATCAGCCAGGCAGTTTATTCAAAAGGCCTTGTAGGGAGAGTTATTTCTAAATGTCTTCTGGTGGATGACTGAATAAGAAACTGGATCTCAGCTTTCCAGTGTCTGGTACCTACTGAGGAGAAAAAGGCAATCTCCAACTCTCTGCTCTGCTGGGGCTGATAACCCACAGTGGATATAAAATGCAGATGTTGTTTTATTAGAGAAACTGTTAATTTTATGACAGCAACTCTGAACTATTTCTATGGTAAACAAAACAAAACAAAACAAAAAACCTCATACAGGAGTTTGCCACAGTTTCACACCCCAGCCTGACGCTTCTGTAAATGCTATGGGAGCATGCTGTGAGATCGTTAAAATGGAGCTGGCTCTGAGTGTGTTCCCAATGAGCCACCTGCGAAAACCAGCCAAGTTAGAGACTTATCTTAACCTATGACCCAAGATAGACCTTATCTGAAAGTACCTTCTCTGATGGGATTAATGCATTCTTTCCCCCAGACTGCTTATGTGAATAAAGGTGGGGTTTTTGTTTGTTTTTTAGTGACCAAGCTCTCTTAAATTAGCATGTGCAGGGCTCAGTGGCTCAGTACTCTTTGCAACACCATGAACTGTAGCCCACCAGGCTCCTCTGTCCATGGGATTTTCCAGGCAAGAATGCTGGAGTGGGTTGCCATTTCCTTCTCCTAAATTATGATAGATAATTTTAAAAGACATTTACTATTTGGTGGGTGGGGAGGAAGCATGAATAGCTGATGGGGTTCAGTTTTATTTTGGAACATTTTAAGAAAAGGAATGGGAAATTGATCAGGGAATAAACTTCAAAACCTCTAAATGTGTGAGTTTCTAAAAGCTTATATATAGTGAGATAATTTTGTTTGTGATTACTCAATTAAAGTAAGTATTGTTGATTTAGCAACACCCAAAAATTTAAAATGGATGAGTTAACACCTTAAAACTTATTTCAGAACAAAGTGTCTTTCAACATTATACCTGGGTACAATTTGCCATCAATCAGACTAATTAATCTCCTGACAGGGCTGGGAGATTTTATGCATCATGAGAGGCTAGATAACAGTGATGAAGCCCACTATGTATGAACCGAACAGATGGGAGCCTTTCAGTTCAGTTCAGTGCTCAGTGGTGTCCAACTCTTTGCAACCAAATGAACTGCAGCACGCCAGGCTTCCCTGTCCATCACCAAGTCCTGGAGTTTACTCAGACTCATGTCCATTGAGTTGGTGATACCATCCAACCATCTTATCCTCTGTTGTCGCCTTCTCCTCCAGCCTTCAATCTTTGCCAGCATCAAGGTCTTTTCAAATGAGTCAGTTCTTCGCATCAGGTGGCCAAAGTATTGGAGTTTCAGCTTCAACATCAGTCCTTCCAATGAATATTCAGGACTGATTTCCTTTAGGATGGACTGGTTGGAACTCCTTGAAGTCCAAAGGACTCTCAAGAGTCTTCTCCAGCATCACAGTTCAAAAGTATCAATTCTTCTGTGATCAGCTTTCTTTATAGTCCAACTCTCACATCCATACATGACCACTGGAAAAACATAGCCTTAACTAGACAGACCTTTGCTGGCAAAGTAATCTCTCTGCTTTTTAATATGCTGTCTAAGTTTATCATAGGTTTTCTACCAATGAGCGAGCATGTTTTAATTTCATGGCTGCAGTCACCATCTGCAGTGATTTTGGAGCCCCCAAAATAAAGTCTGCCACTGTTTCCACTGAAGTGGTGGGACCAGATGCCATGATCTTAGTTTGCTGAATGTTGAGCTTTAAGCCAACTTTTTCACTCTCCTCTTTCACCTTCATCAAGAGGCTCTTTAGTTCTTCTTCACTTTCTACCATAAGGGTGGTGTCATCTGCATATCTGATATTTCTCCCAGCAATCTTGATTCCAGCTTGTGCTTCTTCCAGTCCAGTGTTTCTCATGATGTACTCTGCATATAAGTTAAATAAGCAGGGTGACAATATACAGCCTTGATGTACTACTTTCCCAATTTGGAACCAGTCTGTTGTTCCATGTCCAGTTCTAACTGTTGCTTCCTGACCAGCACACAGATTTCTCAGGAGGCAGGTCAGGTGGTCTGGTATTCCCATCTCTTTCAGAAATTTCTACAGTTTATTGTGATCCACACAGTCAAATGCTTTGGCATAGTCAATAAAGCAGAAATAGATGTTTTTCTGGAACTCTCTTGCTTTTTCCATGATCCAGCGGATGTTGGCAATTTGATCTCTGGCTCCTCTGCCTTTTCTAAAACCAGCTTGAACATCTAGAAGTTCAGGGTTCACGTATTGCTGAAGCCTGGCTTGGAGAATTTTGAGCATTACTTTACTAGCATGTGAGATGAGTGCAATTGTGTGGTAGTTTGAGCATTCTTTGACATTGCCTCTCTTTGAGATTGAAATGAAAACTAACCTTTTCCAGTCCTGTGGCCACTGCTGAGTTTTCCAAATTTGCTGACATATTGAGTGCAACACTTTCACAGCATCATCTTTTAGGCTTTAAAATAATTCAACTGGATTTCTGTCACCTCCACTAGCTTTGTTTAGAGTGATGCTTCCTAAGGCCCTCTTGACTTCACATTCCAGGATGTCTGGCTCTAAGTGAGTGATCGATCACACCATCATGATTATCTGGGTCATGAAGGTTTTTTTTGTATAGCTCTTCTATGTATTCTTGCCACCTCTTTTTAATATCTTCTGCTTCTGTTAGGTCCATACCATTTCTGCCCTTTATCGAGCCCATCTTTGCATGAAATGTTCCCTTGATAGCTCTAATTTTCCTGAAGAGCTCTCTAGTCTTTCCCATTCTCTTCTTTTCCTCTATTTCTTTGCACTGATCACTGAGGAAGCCTTTCTTATCTGTCCTTGCTATTCTTTGGAACTCTGCATTCAGATGGTTATATCTTTCCTTTTCTCCTTTGCTTTTCACCTCTCTTCTTTTCACAGCTATTTGTGAGGCCTCTCCAGACAGCCATTTTGCTTTTTTGTATTTCTTTTTCTTGTGGATGGTCTTGATCCCTGTCTCCTGTACAATATCACAAACCTCTGTCCATAGTTCATCAGGCAGTCTATCAAATCTTGTCCCTTAAATCTATTTCTCACTTCTACTTTGTAGTCATAAGGGATGATTTTGGTCATACCTGAATGGTCTAGTGGTTTTCCCCACTTTTTTCAATTTAATTCTCAATTTGGCAATAAGGAGTTCATGATCTCAGCCACAGTCAGCTTCCAGTCTTGTTTTTCCTGACTGTATAGAGCTTCTGCATCTTTGGCTGTAAAGGATATAATCAATCTGATTTCAGTGTTGACCATCTGGTGATGCCCATGTGTAGAGTCTCCTCTTGTGTTGTTAATAGAGTCTTGCCAAGAGAAAGCACTGGGAACCTTTAAGTTGAAGGAAAACCTTGAAAAGTATTAAGACCAATATTTAGACGAGAGGTTTATTCTAGTAAAATTATTAAACTAGAGGTTCTACCTATTTTATATGCTCAAAGATAATGCAGAGAAAGAAAAAAATGAACCAAATAAACTCAGAAGATCTATACCTACTCTCCCACAATTTCTCCGGGCAAGAAGTCAGAAAGGCAGTGCTTTAATGAAATATCCGAGGTACCAGATTTTATATTATAGTCTCCAAAATGGCTTCAACATTTGTTTGCCTTAGAACCCTGCGTCTAACTACAATTATTTCAAGACTTTCTGTAGGTCCAGTGGTTAAGACTCCATGCTTCCAATACAGGGGACATAGGTTCAATTCCTGATCGGGGAACTAAGATCCTTCATGCTGAATGTGGCCATACAAGAAAAATAAATTTAAAAATTAAGATTAAAAATATTTTTTAAAAAATTAAATAAAAAAGAAACATCATATAACTACAGTTGTTTCTGTTAATAGCAGAAGACCACTACCTATGGCCCACAGACCAAACCTGGTATGCTGCCTGTTTCTATAAACTCAGTTTTAGTGGACTACAGTCATGTGTATTTTCCATGACTGCTTTTCACTTGGGAGTGCATATTTGGGTAGTTTTAGCAGAGCTTATATGCCCTGCATAGTCTAAAATACGTACAATTTGGCCATCTTCAGAAAAAGTTGGTTGACCCCAGACTAAAGCATCCCAAACCATGATACATGCTTTGTGAAGATGCTCATTCAAAATAGGACACAGAGTGGTGAGTAACAAAGGCTACAAAAGATAATGAGTGCATGAGTATAGATAAAACTTAACTCCAACTACATTCACCTTTGTTGTGAGTCTGTGCAGTGGAGAACCTAATCCTACCGGGGTCACTATTGTGACTCTGGCCCTGTTACGGGGTGTGCTCACAGGTAATGGCAGTCTGTTGGCACCACGGCCATAGGAGGTTTGCTAAGTCTGCTGCTAAGTCGCTCCAGTCGTGTCCAACTCTGTGCGACCCCATAGACAGCAGCCCACCAGGCTCCCCCATTCCTGGGATTCTCCAGGCAAGAACACTGGAGTGGGTTACCATTTCCTTCTCCACAAGAGTACTGGAGTGGGGTGCCATTGCCTTCTCCGCATAGGAGGTTTAGTTCTCTGTATATTTACATAGCTGGGATGCAGCAGTAGCTGGTGGGAGACCAGCATGTACCACTGAAGATCTGTGTCCCTGATGAACATCCTTTTTCACAAGTCTCGCTGGAGCTGGTGCCCAACCATCCTTTCGGCATCATCACATCAGGATAAAGGCTGACCAGGACCGAAAGTATATCACTTAGATTTATGTTTTCAAAAGGTGAAATATTTAATGGCTAGAAAAGAAATCTGATTTTCTATAGTTATCCTAGAGTCACTCCTCTTTAAAGCAATGTTTTTGATGAGAGTGACATCAACACAGTGGTGGCAAGAGTCCTGCCCTTTTTCTCTTCTTTTGGTTCACAATTAACCAGACATCCATGACCCAACAGAAGTGCTTCTGCACAGTAACACCAAGACACCTGAGAGATCCGCTCACCTGCGGGAAGTGAGTGGCTAGAACTTCAGAGGGAGAGATCCCGGGGAGTCAGTCTACTGATCCCCACTTGCCACCATAAGGAGCAAGGCAACCTGGAGGGTGCAGGCCTGGGCACTCATGGGAGACAGAGGAGTTGTGGAGGTGCAGCCCGCCTGACAGGAGAAATCAGCAATCCATGGAACAGGAGTTTGGAGGAGGTGGAAAGTTAGTGTGTAGTGTGCAGACTCAGTCCAGTTAAGAGAAACCAAAACCTTGCGTTACAGCACCATCTTCTGGAAAGCAAAAGAAAGGTTTCTGATGGCTAGATGGTTGATTTGCACTTTTCCTGTAATTTGTATTGCTGAGAATCTTTTTTTTTTTTTTTTACATTGAGCTGCATGAACTGTTTGTGGTGTTTGTGGGTTTTTTTTTTTTTTTTTTTTTGAGATTAACCCATTGTCAGTCACAAGTTTTGGAAGTATTTTCTCACATTCTGTAAATTGTCTTTTAATTGTGTTTGATAATTTAGAAGTTTCATTGATAAAAAATAATAAAATTGAAGGAAGTCTTATATCTTTCTCCTCACTTAACCAATTAAGCATGTACACTGTGATCAAAAGTGTGTGTCTATAGCATATGTAATAAAAACTGGAGAGAAAATACCAAACAATAATTATTATTTATGATCATGGAAATGTGAGTGAATTTCCTTTCCCTTTGTGTTTTTCTGTAGTTAAAAGAAATGTTCTGTAGTAAACACATAATGCCTTTTCAATCCAAAAACATTTAAAAGTTAACATTTGGGTTTCTTTTTGTACCATTGGAGGGCATATTTGTCCCTTTATTTTCTTGACTTCAGCCTACTTTCCCCACTCCTCAGTTTCTATAATTTCAAATATATATATTTTAAAAAATTTTACTTTATTTTACTTTACAATACTGTATTGGTTTTGCCATACATCAACATGAATCCGCCACGGGTGTACATGAGTTCCCAATCCTGAATCACCCTCCCACCTCCCTCCTCATACCATCTCTCTGGGTCATCCCAGTGCACCAGCCCCAAGCATCCTGTATCCTGCATCGAATCTAGACTGGCAATTCATTTCTTACATGATTTATACATGTTTCAATGCCATTCTCCCAAATCATCCCACCCTCTCCCTCTCCCACAGAGTCCAAAAGACTGTTCTATATATCTGTGTCTCTTTGGCTGTCTCACATACAGGGTTATCATTACCATCTTTCTAAATTCCATATATATGTGTTAGTATACTATATTGGTGTTTTTCTTTCTGGCTTACTTCATTCTGTATAATCGGCTCCAGTTTCATCCACCTCAGTAGAACTGATTCAAATGTGTTCTTTTTAATGGCTGAGTAATACTCCATTGTGTATATGTACCACAGCTTTCTTATNTTCTAGTTTCATTCTTTTACAAGTGGATGACCAGTTTTCCCAGCACCCCTTATTAAAGAGATTGTCTTTAATCCATTGTATATTCTTGCCTCCTTTGTCGAAGATAAGGTGTCCATAGGTGTGTGGATTTATCTCTGGGCTTTCTATTTTGATCCATTGATCTATATTTCTGTCTTTGTCAGTACCATACTGTCTTGATGACTGTGGCTTTGTAGTAGAGCCTGAAGTCAGGCAGGTTGATTCCTCCAGTTCCTTTCATCTTTCTCAAGATTGCTTTGGTTATTCGAGGTTTTTTGTATTTCCATACAAATTATGAAATTATTTGTTCTAGCTCTGTGAAAAATACTGCTGGTAACTTGATAGGGATTGCATTGTATCTGTAGATTGCTTTGGATAAAGTATAGTTTTATATGACTTAGATTTTTAAGGAAGAAATATATTTTAATATTTTTCTTACTTCTCAGTTATAAATGATAAGAATGCTAATAGTTTAAAATCAGGAAGATTGATTCCTCCAGCTCCGTTTTTCTTTCTCAAGATTGCTTTGGCTCTTTGGGGTTTTTTGTGTTTCTACACAAATTGTGAAATTTTTTGTTCTAGTTCTGTGAAAAATACCATTGGTAGTTTGTTAGGGATTGCATTGAATCTTTAAATTGCTTTGGATAGCATAGTCATTTTCACAATATTGATTATTCCAATCCAAGAGCATGGTATATCTCTCTGTTTATGTTGTCTTTCATTTCTATCTTCTGTGCCTCTGGTAGTAGGTGGCCCTCAGGTGTCTATTCCCTGCCCAGACAGGGAGGGGCAAAAGTAGCAGCTTGCTAAGGCTCACTTGCACAGTTGGGCTGGGGAGAGGAAGGGATGTGGCAGACACAGTTAGGGTGTGTGGGGAGTGCCCACTGCGGCTGAGACCTGCAGGAAGTTGCCACAGTTTGAGACAGATTGTGCGCTTCCCCAGGGGAGTTGGCCCTGTGTTGTGGGTCCCTCAACAGAGCAGAGCCATTAACAATAAAATAAACCTTAACCAATACCCAAGTATGAAAACAATTTTTAACACAGCACAGGCATGCCTTTTCAGAAAGATTCAATAAAGCCAAAGGAACTAAGCAATCAGAAATCCTTCCTATTTACCAAAATATTATGTATAATGTTTTGTAAAATATTTTTATTTTGTGGGTTTTTTTTCAAATATTTTATGGATAGTGTCATTTAATCCAGAAAAGTTTTCAGGAAATCCATTTATTGTTTCCTTCATTGATTGTGCCTTGGTGTCAGACCTAAGAAACCACTGAAACAGACAAAGTCATGAAGATAAGTGTTTCCTCATGGACTTGGAAACAATTTCCAGTGTAAGATTGAGTAAGAGTGGTTTAAGGCACCATCTTGACCTTATTTTTTATCCCATGAGGGATGGTGCACAAGCAGATGACAGGTTCCCCAGCAAAGGCAGAATCAAACCTAAAAGGCAGCTTCTGGAACTTCTGTTAAGTGGCCTGGTACCGTGCAAGTATTTGTTGAATAAATTAATAAATTTATCCTTCAAGAAAAAAAATGTGCTCTGGAGATACAGCTACCAAAACGGAGAATTGAAACAAATATGCTAAGTAAACAGAAAACTTGGGAAGATTAAAAAAAAAAAAGAATGAAACATTGGGGGCTGCTAAAGGAAAAGTCTAGGACTTCCCTGGTGGCTCAGTGGTAAAGAATCAGCCTGCAATGCAGGAGACCTGGGTTCAGTCCCTGGGTTGGGAAGATCCCCTGGAGGAGGGCGTGGCAACTCACTCTAGTACTCTTGCCTAGAGAATCCCATGGACAGAGGAGCCTGGCCGGTGGCGGACCATAGGGTCGCACAGAGTCAGACACCACTGAAGCAGCTAAGCAGCAGCAGCAGAGGAAAGGTCTATTGCAACTGTTTCTTAAACTTCTCTGGCAAGAACTGGCCATTCTCAAGGAAACTCTCTGAAACTCTCCCCTGAGGATTAGGTAACCAAGGAAACCATCATTGATGATAAGCTCCAGGTTAGTGCTTGATCAAGTGGGGAGGTTTCCTGGAACTGAAAAAGCCAAATCTACCTTCAACTACAAGGGATAAGAACAGAAGACAAAGCCAAACAGGATCTAGGTATATGTAGAAATGGATGGTGAGGCAAGAAGTTAAGGTTAAGATCAAGAGAAGAAAGCCCAAGACTGTTTTTTGTTTTTTTAACAGGGTGGGAATATGTGAATCTTAGATTAGGTGCTGGCCTGGGTTATCCTAGAATAAAGGATTTTGGTGATCCAGTTACTAGATCTGTCTGTGGGGTGTGTGTGTGTTTGAAATGTATTGATGAATAAACGCACTGAAAACTAAAATTCTTCGCCCGTGTTCTAAGACTTCCTGCCTAAGTCAAAATACCCTTAGATTTCTTATCTATTTATAGGAGTGTGGTCTCCTACAGTGCAAGGGCTGATGCTCTGCTTCTAGAAAAACAAGCTCTGTTTTAAAAATGGCACCATGAAGCTTGTTTCCTCTGAATTACATAGGCCTTGAATCTAGTCTGTTTCTGAGAGGAAGTACAGATTTCAGGTACATTTATATTTTCTCATAAAACTTATTGGGCACCCTAGCAACTGTCCTGAAATGCCTTATAATATCCTGACATGCAGACAAATAGAACTCATGCTATGAGAAGCCAAGTGAGTGTTATTGTTATGCCAACAACAGAAGTATTAACAGCGTGGACTTCAGGGTGGGTAATCAGTTTCATTATCAAGGGCATGATCATCATCATCCTCACTATGGTTGTTGTCATCATCATTTTCTGCCCACATAACAGCATTTCTTCACAGGTGATAACCTTTTTTGTGTAAGTATAGTGTCTGAATGCATTAACCTGTGAAAATCTTGAGACTTTGCATGGATGGGGATGTTTAATGGTCTCCATTTCAGAAGAGTCTCTATGTATAGTTTGAAATTCATGGAATACCTTACAGGGAAAACACTGGTTTAGACAAAGTTCATGCACATTATAAAACAAATTAAAGTTCTACAGCAGGGGTCTAGGCAATTAGCCCATTGTCTTATTTAGCAAGACGAGGCTCAGAGAGTCTGGATGTTTTTTGCTGAGGGCACTCAGCTTACTACATGAAAGGGAGGAACTTGAAGGCAGATGAACCTCCAAATCCTTGTGTTCTACTGTGAGTACAGACTCCACAGGCTAATTCATGTGGCTGGAAGGTTAAGTTGAGTGAGGAATAGTTTGGATAAGATATCAGAATGAAAATAAAAATATTCATTACACAAAGTTTATGTGGTTTTCATGCAGGCATTCAGCAAGCTTGCTGCTGGCCACATAGGCATTCAGGAAACACAGGCTGTGTGATATTTGGAGAAAAGCTCTAACTGAAGGACACACATGAATGGACTCGTGCCCAAGTGGAAGTTTTCAGGTGGCTGATGAAGGCCTTGAACTTCAGTTCGGTTCTGTTGGACATCTTGAAAGATGATGCGGTGGTCAGATTTAGGATCCAAAAGAAAAGGTGTGGAAAAGCCTGGAGCAAAGTAAAGTTTAGTAAAGATCAATGCAAGGATCTTCTCTTGGGTCTAAAAGCATAAGATGGTTAGAAGATATGTTTGTAGGTAGCTCTTCAAGAAAGCACCATGTAACAAAGAGACATTGTTTCATAGGATAGAGCACACTGATGGCACTGGGTGTCATCTGGATAAACTCTGAAAAAGAAGTTAAACTGAAGGGTATTGAAGGAAGAGTGGCCAGGAGGGTGGAGAAACTCAAAGCCCCCTCAGACGAGTATTGTTTTAACAGAACACAGCTCCAGGCATTGAGAAGACAGACTGGACTAGTCTAATGTCATCAGTATTTACAGCACTGTCATATAGAAAAGGGATTAAGCTTTTTCTCTGTGGTATAAGGGGAACTGAACATGTGGGTAGATGGTATAGTGAGTAAGTTCAGCTTGTGAGTGAGTAATGAATAACTTGAAATGTCAGAGCTGTCAATGAACAACTAGAGTCTGGATGATTTCTTGGAAGATGTTTCTAGTATCAGTGCATATCTTCAAACCCTGAAATTCTCTGCCTCATAGATCCCTCTCCTGCTCTTTAAATACTTGACATTTTATCACCAGCCTTATTTTTTTAGGGAATGCCAATGTTGGAAATCATTCTTTTTATGTGATTAAGATGATTTCTGAAAATTGCAGCAGAGCTCAACTAGAGTTTACTTTGCATACTGATGTAATAGATAAGAGCTGGAAGCTAACAAATGCCACATGCAACTTTTTTCTTGGTGAAGAGGTAAAAGTCGCTCAGTCGTGTCCAACTCTTTGTGACCCCATGGACTGTATAGTCCATGGAGTTTTCCAGGACAGAATACTGGAGTGGGTAGCCTTTCCCTCCTCCAGGGGATCTTCTCAACCCAGGGATTGAACGCAGGTCTCCCACGCTGCAGGTGGATTCTTTACCAGCTGAGCCACAAGGGAATGAGCTTTAAATATGGATTTGGAACTAATTGCTCTGATATTTATTTCAGTGGGGATGAAGAACTGACCACACATATTTCAAAAAAAAAAAAAAGGAAAGAGAGAGAAACATTTTCAATATTTCCCATTAAAGCATGATGTTTGCTATAAGATGCTGTAAACATTTTTCTATTTTTAGTTTGTAGGTTTTCTTTTTTAAAATCATAGATAGATGTTGAATTTTACTGAATGATTTTTCTGCCTCTATTTAAGATGATTATGATCCTTTAGTCTGTTTATTTGGTAAATTGCCTTTATAGATTTTCACGTTATTCCATTTTGCTCTCCTAGAATAATTGTCCCCTGGCCATAATGTATTATCATTTTTATATATCACTGGATTTGCTAGTATTTTGAGAGTTTTGTTCTATATAAATAAGAAAGTAGTTCCCTTATGCCCTTTAGTGTAATGTTCTTACCAATATTTGCTACCAAAGTAATGATGACCTCAAAAGATGACTTGGGAAGTTTTTCCTCTTCTTCTGTCTCTGGAATAGTATATGTAAGATTGATTTCATTTCTAAATGTTTGGAGGAATTCACTAGTAAAACTACCAGGCTTGGAAAATTTTTTTCAAAGCGTTTTAGTTACAGATTCAATTTCTTTACTACATATTAAACTGGTTGTATTTTATCTTTCTTCTTGTGGCATTTTGGCAGTTTTGGAAAATTATGACATTTAAACTTTTTAATTATTTTATTGAAATTATGACCCTGAAACTGTTATGACAGTCTCTTATTTTCATTTTCTTAACTGTGGGATCTATACTTAAATCTCTCCTTCGAAAAAACTCATTCTTGATATTGTGTTTTGTGCCCTCTTTACTTTCTTCTTGACCTGTTTTTCAGGGATTTATCAGATTTTAAAACCAACTTTTTTAAAAAATTCAGCTTTTAGATTGATTTCCTCTAGTGCATGTTTGTTTTATATTTTAGTGACTTTTGTTTTTATTTTGATTATTTGTTTCCATTTGCTCTCCGTAGATTTATTTTTTTAACTCATGGAGCTGGATGCTTAGAGAATTCATTTTCAGCTTCATTCCTACTATAAGCATTTAAGTATGGTATTAGTTGTGTTCTGAAATATTTGACAAGTTTAGTTTTAATTGCCATTCAAAGAAAAATTTGCCGATTTTCATTGTATTCATTTTTTTAGCTTTAAATTATTTAAAAGTACTTATATCAAGTAATTTTCAAACATGAGAAGATTTTAATATTACCTTCTTTTTTTTTATTGATTTCTAACCTAATTGTACTATTGTCAGAAAATGTACTCCGCGTAATTTTAGTTTTTACATCTTTGTTGAGATTTGTCTTATACTTATCACTTAGCTAATTGGTATTTGATATGAATTTTGCTTTTGCTGGGTATAGAGTATGTAAATTAGGTCATTTATTGATGACATTGTTAAAAACCTGTTATATTCACATGGAATGTCTGTCTTCTTGGTCTATCAATTACCAAGAGATAGCTGTTAAAATCTCCCTGTGATAATGGGTTTGTCCATTTTCCTTTTAGTTGTGTCATATTTCCTTTAGTTGTGTCATTATATATTTAGAAACTGCACTATTAAGTGCAATAAATTTAGAATTGTAATATTTTAGAAAGATTGTGCCATTTGTTATAATGAAATTCTTGTTTATTGCCAATAATGTCTCTTACCTTATTATCTAACTTCTCTCTATATAAATATATAGCTATACTGAATTTCTTTAAAATACTTTCTCATTTTACATATATTTCATCTTTTATTTTAGATTTTTTTTGTGTTGCTGCATTTTAATCAACATTGAGTTGCATGTTGGTTTTCCATCTGATCTAAAATTTTTTGTTTTTGACTGCTCACTTATTTACATACTATATTAAGGGTTTTAAAGTTACCCTCTTACCCTTCATTTCGTACTTGTCAACCCATTCTAGATGTCTTCTCCTTTGCTTTGAGCACTTTTTTGGATTAATATTTTTATCATTTCTTCTATATTGTCTTGTTAATTATATGTTCTACTGTTATTCTTTTAGTGGCTACCCCAGAGATTACAGTGAATATTCTAGACTGATTAAAATTTGAAATAAATTACTGTTTTTACCACCACCAAGAAGATGCAGAGGTGTTAGGACACTTTCGTTGAATTTACCTTCTTCTCATGTTTTATTCTAATATTGTCATGTAGTTTGGTTCTCAGACTTCCCAGGTGGCTCAGTTGTAAAGAATTCTCCTGCCCATGCAAGAGGCATGGGTTTGATCCCTGGGTCAGGATGATCTTGTGTCAGGGAAGATCCCCTGGGTAGAAGATGGCAACCCACTCCAGTATTCTCGCCTGGGAAATTCCATGGACAGAGGAGCCTGGCAGGGTACAGTCCATGGGATTGTGAACAGTCAGACACGACTGAGCAACTGAGCACATATTTTGTTATCTCTATATTTTGAAGCTCACAAAGCATTATAATTATTGTTACCATATATCTTCAAAATTTATTTAGGTTTACCCATAGTTACTCTTGTTTTGCTTCTTCCTTTCTACATGCAGTACTGACTTCCATCTTGGACACACTTTTGCTCTTTGTGAACAACTGCTGCTCATTCCCTTAGCAGGTTATAAATGTCTGCATGTTTTAAATTATCTCAATTTTGATTGATCTGGAAATGTTATATATTGCCTTCAAGATAATTAATATATTCATCGAATAAGGAGTTTTAAATTGGTAGTTGTCTTCATAGTTTTGAGGGTGTGCTTTCCTTTCTTTTGGGTTTCATTGTAGGGAAGTTTATTTTTACTTTTATTGTTGCTCTTTAAAAGATAATTTTTCCCTTCAAACTGATTTTAAGATTGTTTGATTTTGGTTTTGGCTGTTAGCAATTTTTCTAGATACAGCTAGGTGCAAATTTTCTTCATTTCTGCCCTGCTTGAAGTACATAATGCTTCTGAAGTCTATGTGTTTTTAAAATTATTTAATATTTAAATTTATTACCTCTTTAAACATTGCTTCTGCCCAATTCTTTCCTCTCTTTCTGTGGACACCAATTATGGGCATGTTAGAACATTTCTGTTTGTCTTTTACATTTAAAAAACACTGTTTCCTGTGTCTTTTTTCTGCTTCCCTGTTCTTCAACCTGATGTTTTCTTTTCTTTTTTTTTTTTGGCAAATGACTGAACAAAAACAATTTTACTGAGTTTTAACCATTCATTGTCTACTAATTCTCATCTTATGGGTCTAATTTTCTCTTAGTCCCTACCAGTTGTGTATTTAATTTTAGCTATCTTATCTTTTAATTTCAAATTTTCCATTTGATTTTAAGAGATAGATTCCAGTATAAAATATAAAATCCTCTATATTTTACCTAATTTCTTCTAGCTATTAATCACAGTTATTTTAATGTCCCTCAATCCTTTATCTCCTTGCATATCTATTTCTATTTTCTAGTTATTTTCATGATTTTGGTTATTTAATCTTATCTTCTGACATGCCTATTAATATTTATTGAAATTTGGACAGTGTGCATAAAAAATTTGAGAGCAAACTTGTTGATCTGGTTGTAGATGTAGGCTGTTATAGTGATGCTAAATTCCCTAATCTGTTCAATGATTATATAATTACTGCACCTAATGATTTAGTACCTTGGGAGAAGGAAAAGGCAACCTACTCCAGTATCCTTGCCTGGGAAATCCCATGGATAGAGGAGTCTGATGGGCTATAGTCCATGGGGTCACAAAAGAGTCTGACACGACTTAGCGACTAAACAATAACAACTAATTTAGTTGATTTAAATTGGACTTCAGTCTTGTGATGGCACAGTATTTCTAGTTAATGCCTTCTCCTGAGATATAGCCGTGCAGGGGTTCCACCTGCAACCTAGGGTGACTATAAAGCTACCACCTCTTTGGTAATTTCTAGTCTCTAATTTTGCTCCCTAACCCAAGTATCCTTCACTTCTGAGCTTCCTAGCTACCCCTTCCTGCTTGATTTTTCTGCTTCTGAATAGCCAGTTACAAACAGGAGTGCCTTGAGTGAAAAAGAGAATAAAAAATGAGGTTCACCTTTTGTATTTCTCTTCTTCTGGGGATTTGGTTTCTTCAGGTTCTCACTGCCTGGCCAGCTTTCTGAAGTGTTAAAACCAATAAACTTATATTCTATCCATTTTTTTAAGGCTGTTCTCAGAGGCTGAGTTTATCTAAAACAGTCTTCTCTACCATTACTGAAAATTGAAATTCCTCCAGCATGAGTTATTTTGAAGCATATAATATTTTTATTCCTGTGACACAAATGGTACACACCTGCTGAAGCTGAAGATTTTCCAGATGTAAAATATTTCCCTTGCAATTGAAAAAAACAAAAGCAGGTGTATTTGTGGCATTATGTTTGAAATGAGAAATGTGAACAATAAGAAGAACTGAAAAATGTTTGCCTAGAATATTAGTATTCCAAAACTGCAAAGGACACCAGAAATTATATGAAATAACCAAACTCATAATTCTAATTAGGGCCTTTAAAGTAGAGAAAACTCAGGGATGGTACAAGTTTGATGCTCCCATAATTTTTTTTAAATAAAGGAATGTCAAATTAGAGTTTAAAAATTGGAGTGGTGTTTAAAATATTGATATTTAATAAATTAGCATTTTAAATTCACAGATATCTATATACTATTATATGATTTACAAGATATAGTATTTATAAAATATTAATTTACAGGTTTGATACCTGGTTCAGGAAGATCCCCTGGAGAAGGAAATAGCAACCCACTCCAGTATTCTTGCCTGGATAATTTCATGAACAGAGGAAACTGGCAGGCTATACAGTCCACGACATCGCAAAGAGTTGAACACAACTGAGAATGCACACACACATAGTGTGGCATAAAATGACAGGCAAGTTAGAGCCGTTTGAGGAACTTATATACTTTCAATATTTGCAATATAGCTTTATGATTGTATGTATGGTTTCTTATGAGGATAATGTTAAGGGTCTAAAAAGTGAGGCTGTGAACAGACACACTTCCCTCTTCTGGCACTTTAATAGACTATCATTCTAATATCCTCTTTCTCAACTCTGATTAAATGAGTGTTAAAGTTAGTGTCATATTGTAGTCAATATTATATACAATGACAGAGATAATCATTGAAGTACATTATGAGAGTAGTAATCCCACAGCACAGAGTTCATCTCTTCTTTTCAGTTTTGATAATATCACTGTCTTTCCCCACTTCCCATTCTCTACAAAATTCAGTTTGAATATTTTTAAAAAATGGATTCTCATAGTAGTCCTAAAACCTTAAAAAATATTTGACAGTTGGCCCTCCTGTAATTTTGCAACTTGGTGTTCATCTTTAAGAGCTTGGTTTTTCAATACTAATGTGTCTGAAATGATCTTGAGGTTTTGTGGTTGCTGGTGATTCTGTGCAGAACTTAAAACACTAGCTTCCTTTTGTTTGGTGAACTGTCTAGGCTGTGTGAGTGCTTGCAGGCCAGGGAGATGCCCAGGCAGCCTTGTTATTAAAAAAGAATTCTATTTGGAAGTCTGTCAGTTGGCCCAACTCTGCACATTTCCCTGAGAAATCTGTCTTATTCAGGTAAGTGCAAAAGATTTGAGCTGGGGGGGCACGTATATGGAGGTTACACATAAAGAGAGCGTGCTGGACTTGCCAACACTGTTTTAATTCAGAATCTCCACACAGTCTTACTGTAAAAAAACGTTTATTTACACTGACCACGACTCCTCATTTTAGAAAGAATTGATCTGTTCTTCTTCTGTAGTACACATGATGCTGAGTGTGACACTCAATTTTTATCAGAGCTTAAATATGAACAAAAATGTTCTCAGAATGTGTCAGAAAAAAAAAAAGAATTCTGGCTAGAAACATCATATAAGAAGTCTTTAAGGAATCTGGTATTGTTTTCAAATAGTATTCAAATGTTTATCTTTGAAGCAGTTTTAGTATTTTTATTATGAAAATCTTTAAACTCTATCATTGGTAATATTGTCATACATACTTTGAAACCATTCTGGCAACCCTAACTGATGGAAGAAATCAGTGGTAATTAGGTGCTTTGAAATTTCTAAAAGAATATATTCAAAATAGCACATGTGATTTTGTAATCATAGTTACCATAATTCTTTGTATTTCATGTTTATAGTACTACATTACAGAAGAATCTGAAAATAACCTTAAAAATCACTTAATTAGAAGTTAACAATAGCATCTGTTCAAGTATTTTGCTTTAAGTAAATTCCTTCCGTACCATTATTTCTGTTTACAAAAAGTATTACATTTCAAACATGTGGAATAGAAAATATTCAAAGTAAAAAAAAAGTAACACACAATCTGAGTTTGAGAGCTTCGTNNNAGCTTCGTCTTGCTTCTTTAACAAATTTGTAAAGATTTTGGGTAGGTCACTAAGTTCTCTGGATTTCAACTTCCTGAAAAATGTCCAATTATTTATCTAAGAAAGTGTTTATTAAGTACTCCAAATATACAATTTCTTGTTTTCTTTTTATTGGGTTTAATTCAATCAATAAGTTAGTCAATATTTTAATTATCAATAGGAATAATGAGAGACCAGTGGATGAGAAATCAAGTGGTGTGAATCCTAGTCCTCTATTTTATAGTAACTGGCTGAGTGATTTGAAAAATATTTTCTAACCATTTGGGGGCAAGGATTGGCAATTATTTTTTCTATAAGGACTAGAAACAATAATTTAGGTTCTGCAAGTCAATAGGTAAAATTGAAGATAATGTACAGACTCTTACACAACTGTTTAAAGTGTAACTATTTGAAAATGTAAAAGCCATTCTTACGTCAGGCTATAAAGAAGGAGAAATGTACCAGATCTGGCCTCAAGGCCATACTTTTCCAGTTCTGATTCTTGGGAATGACTTTTAACAATTATAAAATGGAAGATATAGACTCACTCATGTGACCCCAAAGGAATTCACGAATGATACTTAAGGTAGTTCACCAATCCCCTAATATTGTATACAAAAATCTGAGTGTTTGTAAGTATGTATTTTTTTTAATGGGAAACAAACTTCCACAGATTTCCTTAAGAGCAGGGAATCATTCTTTTAGGATGATTTTTTTTTTAAATCTTTGTATTCTGGAATGGAACTTCCCAGGTGGCACAGTGGCAAAGAATCCGCCTGCCAGTGCAGGAAGCACAGGAGATGCAGGTTTGATCCCAGGGTGAAGAAGACACCAGGAGTGGTAAATGGCAACACACTCCAGTATTCTTGCCTGGGAAGTCCCATGAACAGAGAAGCCTGGTGGGCTCCAGTCCATGGAGTCGCCTGACAGGAGTCGGAACCAACTGAGTAACTGAGCACACACTCTGGAATGGTGTTTGTGACATACTGAGTATTCAACAGCTCTGGGATGAGTATATAAATGAATGAATGAATGAACGAATGGAAAGTTAAAGACACCACCATTGAGATTATGTAGCATAGGTCCTGAAGGCTTAGAGCCCCAGATGCTCTAAAAACTAGTTGCTAAATCCAAAGATTGCCTTTTCTTTCGAATTTGGATGTAACTGGGATTTCAAAATACTTGGTCAACTAAAGATTGCAGTTCCTGGAGATTATGTCATTTTTTAAAAAGAGTGAAGTTGGTTGAATTTAATTGACACATTACAGGTTTTCCCAGTAACCTAGCCTCCGGAATCGGGGAACTGGAGAATGAAGTTTTGTTAGTGAATAGTGGCACTCTTGGCATCAGGTGGGAGACTGTACTGGCTGGAGCCCTACACATAAATGGAAGGTTTTCCTGGGCAATTCAAAAATCAGACCTAATAGAATTTAGGATAGCACTCTGCTCCCTGACAGAGAAGTACAGTCTGGCCTTCAGAGCCTGGTTAACTGATGACACCGAAATCTGAGCTCTGCTGCCTGGGGAGTCCCACAGCTACCTGGAGTGGGAAATGGCTTGAGATCCAAACATCCCTCTCTTCTCTCTTTATGAATAATTTCATTTTCTGAAAGAGCAATTCAATCTACAATAGCTGGTTTACAGTTCATTCATTTCTTTAGGGAAATTTAAATTCTAAGATTGAAAAGAATGTAAGAAATGCTTACTGAAAAACCTACACAGCTTTGTATAATCAGGTACTATGCCTGAAACATCCTTATTCAAAGAGTGCACCCCACCTCCTCCCCTCCCTACACTATCCCTCCACCTCAGAAACAGCAACTTGCAGTTTACTTTGTGGTGTGTTTACATACTGCACCTATGCAGTATCTGTGTATTTAAGGGTACCATGGTTAGATAGCATCACTGACTCAATGGACATGAGTTTGAGCAAACCCCAGGAGATAGTGAAGGACAAGGAACCCTGGCATGCCCAGTCCATGGGGTTGCAAAGAGTTGGATATGACTTAACAATGGAACAAAAATAATAATTTGTTCAACTCCGTAGAGGTTGTGCTGGAGTCATATCCCTGGATCTGCTTAGGAGTTAAGGTTAGTCCCAGAGTCCAAAAGCCAAAACCTTCATGCATGGAATCACAAATACATAACTCATTTCTGTTCTTGGTCCATGGTCTCACTTAAATGATGACAGGAAGCTCAGTCTCCTCTTGAGGATCTCTGAGACCTGGTTTACATACTCTACAGATCCGAGACAGAGGGTGTCCCTCACTCTTACTGCCCTCCGGTCTGTCTGTGGGCCATCTCCCCACTTGTCTGGTCTGCTTTATTCCAACAGGTCGACACGGCCCTTCCGATTCCCTCTCACACACAACTAACTTGATTCCATGACACCCTCTGTTGGGACAAACTCTTGCTGGGACCAGATAATCAGTATTTTAGGTGTTGTGGGCCATACAATCTCTGTTGTAACTACTTTATTCTCCAGTTGTAGTGTAAAAACAGTCAGAGAAGATACATAAATAAATAAGCATTCCTGTGATCAGATAAAAACTTCACACACATGGCTGGCCCGTGGGCTATAGTTGGCTGGCCCATGAACTATATTGAAGGCTTGATAATAGCTTAAGAAATTACAATGTTTTACACAGAAGTGAACAATTCTAAACCTAGGGAGCACCTTCTTCCCAACAGCCATTCTCACTAGTCCTTCTTTGAGGCCATGCTGCTGGGGCCTGCTTATAATCCTAGGCAGAGGTTTTCTCTCTTCCTTATCCTTAAACCACAAATCAAGTCACTCCCTTCCTGCATCAATCACCAGCTCAGTTCAGTTCAGTTCAGTCGCTCAGTCGTGTCCGACTATTTGTGACCCCATGAATCGCAGCATGCCAGGCCTCCCTGTCCAACAACAACTCCCGGAGTTCACTCAAACTCATGTGCATTGAGTCAGTGATGCCCTCCAGCCAACTCATCCTCTGTTGTCCCCTTCTCCTCCTGCCCTCAACAGCATCAAGGCCTTTTCCAATGAGTCAACCCTTTGCATGAGATGGCCAAAGTACTGGAGTTTCGGCCTCAGCATCAGTCCTTCCAATGAATACCCAGGACTGATTTCTTTTAGGATGGACTCATTGAATCTCCTTGCAGTCCAAGGGACTTGCAAGAGTCTTCTCCAGCACCGCAGTTCAAAAGCATTAATTCTTCGGTGCTCAGCTTTCTTCACAGTCCAACTCTCACATCCATACATGACCACTGGGAAAACCATAGCCTTGACTAGATGGACCTTTGATGGCAAATTAATGACTCTGCTTTTTGATATGCTATCTAGGTTGGTCATAACTATCCTTCTAGGGAGTAAGCGTCTTTTAATTTCATGGCTGCAGTCACCATCTGCAGTGATTCTGGATCCCCCCCCAAAATAAAGTCTGACACTGTTTCCCCATCTATTTGTCACAAAGTGATGGGACCAGATGCCATTATCTTAGTTTTCTGAATGTTGAGTTTAAGCCAACTTTTTCACTCTCCTCTTTCACTTTCACCAAGAGGCTTTTGAGTTCCTCTTCACTTTCTGCCATACGGGTGGTGTCATCTGCATATCTGAGGTTATCGATATTTCTCCCGGCAATCTTGATGCCAGCTTGTGTTTCTTCCAGCCCAGCGTTTCTCATGATGTACTCTGCATATAAGTTAAATAAGCAGGGTGACAATATACAGCCTTGATGTACTACTTTCCCAATTTGGAACCAGTCTGTTGTTCCATGTCCAGTTCTGACTGTTGCTTCCTGACCAGCACACAGATTTCTCAGGAGGCAGGTCAGGTGGTCTGGTATTCCCATCTCTTTCAGAAATTTCTACAGTTTATTGTGATCCACACAGTCAAAGGTTTGGCATAGTCAATAAAGCAGAAATAGATGTTTTTCTGGAACTCTCTTGCTTTGTTGATGATCCATTGGATGTTGGCAATTTGATCTCTGGCTCCTCTGCCTTTTCTAAAACCAGCTTGAACATCTGGAAGTTCATGGTTCACACATTGCTGAAGCCTGGCTTGGAGAATTTTGAGCATTACTTTACTAGCTTGTGAGATGAGTGCAATGTGTGGTAGTTTAAGCATTCTTTGGCAATGCCTTTCTTTGGGATTGGAATGAAAACTGACCTTTTCCAGTCCTGTGGCCTCTGCTGAGTTTTCCAAATTTGCTGGCATATTGAGTGCAGCACTTTCACAGAATCATCCTTCAGGATTTGAAATAGCTCCACCAGAATTCCATCACCTCCACTAGCTTCGTTTGTAGTGATGCTTTCTAAGGCCCACTTGACTTCACATTCCAGGATGTCTGGCTCTAGGTGAGGGATCACACCATCGTGATTATCTGGGTCATGAAGATCTTTTTTGGTAGAGTTCTTCTGTGTATTCTTGCCACCTCTTCTTAATGTCTTCTGCTTCTGTTAGGTCCAGACCATTTCTGTCCTTTATCGAGCCCATCTTTGCATGAAATGTTCCCTTGGTATCTCTAATTTTCTTGAAGAGATCTCTAGTCTTTCCCATTCTGTTGTTTCCCTCTGTTTCTATGCATTGATCTTGAGGAAGGCTTTCTTATCTATCCTTGTTATTCTTTGGGACTCTGCATTCAAATGGGAATGTCTTTCCTTTTCTCCTTTGCTTTTCACTTCCCTTCTTTTCACAGCTATTTGTAAGGCCTCCTCTGATAGCCATTTTTTTTTTTTTTTTTTTTTTTTGCATTTCTTTTCCATGGGGATCATCTTGATCCCTGTCTCCTGTACAATGTCACGAACCTCCGTCCATAATTCATCAGGTACTCTGTCTATCAGATCTAGTCCCTTAAATCTATTTCTCACTTTCAGTGTATAATCGTAAGGGATTTGATTTAGGTCATACCTGAATGATCTAGTGGTTTTCCCTACTTTCTTCAATTTAAGTCTGAATTTGGCAATAAGGACTTCATGATCTGAGCCACAGTCAGCTCCCAGTCTTGTTTTTGCTCACCGTATAGAGCTTCTCCATCTTTGGTTGCAAAGAACATAATCAATCTGATCTTGGTGTTGACCATCTGGTGATGTCCATGTGTAGAGTCTTCTCTTGTGTTTTTGGAAGAGGGTGTTTGCTATGACCATTGTGTTGTCTTGGCAAAACTCAATTAGCCTTGGCCCTGCTTCATTAGGTATTCCAAGGCCAAATTTCCCATTACTCCAGGTGTTTCTTGAGTTCCTACTTTTGCATTCCAGTCCCCTATAATGAAAAGGACATATCTTTGGGGTGTTAGTTCTAAAAGGTCTTGTAGGTCTTCATAGACCTGTTCAACTTCAGCTTCTTAAGCATTACTGCTTGGGGCATAGGCTTGGATCACTGTGATATTGAATCCCCATGTCCAAGGAGTGGTGGCTGCACGCTGCAGGAGGGCTGAGAGGAGCTACTCCACGTTCAGGGTCAGGAGGGGCAACCTAGTCCAAGGTAAGGAGCAGCGGCTGTGCTTTGCTGGAGCAGCTGTGAAGAGATAGCCCACGTCCAAGGTAAAGAAACCCAAGTGAGATGGTAGGTGTTGTGAGAGGGCGTCAGAGGGCAGACACACTGAAACCATAATCACAGAAAACTAGCCAATCTGATCACACAGACCACAGCTTTGTCTAATTCAATGAAACTAAGCCATGCCGTGTGCAGCCACCCAAGATAGATGGGTCATGCTGGAGAGGTCAGACAGACTGTGGTCCACTGGAGAAGGGAATGGCAAAGCACTTCAGTATTCTTGCCTTGAGAACCCCATGAACAGGATGAAAAGGCAAAATGATAGGATACTGAAAGAAGAACTCCCCAGGTTGGTAAGTGCCCAGTATGTTACAAGAGATCAGTGAAGAAATAACTCCAGAAGAATGAAGGGATGGAGCCAAAGCAAAATCAATACCCAGTTGTGGATGTGACTGGTGATAGAAACAAGGTCCAATGCTGTAAAGGGAAATATTGCATAGGAACCTGGAATGGCAGGTCCATGAATCAAGGCAAATTGGAAGTGGTCAAACAGGAGATGGCAAGAGTGAAGGTTGACATTCTAGGAATCAGCAAACTAAAATGGACTGAATGGATGAATTTAATTCAGGTGATCATTATATCTACTACCGTGGGCAGGAATCCCTTAGAAGAAATGGAGTAGCCATCATGGTCAACAAAAGAGTCTGAAATGCAGTACTTGGATGCAATCTTAAAAACGACAGAAAGATCTCTGTTCGTTTCCAAGGCAAATCATTCAATATCACAGTGATCCAAGCCTATGCCCCAATCCCCAGGTAGAGGATGTCAAAAATTAGTTCATATCATAATCATCTCTGAAGAGTAAGTCCCATTGAACAGAAATGTGGTCCGTCTAGGTCTGAAGCATGTTCAGGACTCACAGCGGCACTTACCTTCCATTTGTACAGCTAAAAGACTCACCAAAATTTTGCTTTCTTGATTAAAATCACGGTCTTCCCTAAAAACTCTTTTCATAATTTTTCTTACAATTTTGGTAAAGTATACATAACAGAAAAGTACCAGTTTCACTATTTTTATATGTACAGTTCACTGGCATTAAGTACAGTCATTGCAACTAACACTCTCCAGATCTTTTTCATCATCCCAAGCAGAAACTCTGTGCCTTTTAAACAATAACTTACCATTCATCCCTGGCCCTTGGTAACCACCATTTTATTTTATGTTTCTTTGAGTTTGACTATTCAAAGTTATTCACATAGATGGAACCATAATATCTGTTCTTTTGTGTAAAAAGCAAATTCTGGCTTGTATTCTTAAAATTACATGAAAAAATAAACTGCCTGTCTATTCTGGCTTCCAGCTTTCTCTTGACTAGAAATATTGGAGACTAGAGAACACCTGACTCTATCAGTCAGTTCCATCACTCAGTAATGTCCGACTCTTTGCAACCCCATGGACGGCAGCATGCCAGGCCTCCCTGTCCATCACTAACTCCCAGAGATTACTCAGACTCATGTCCATCCAGTTGGTGATGCCATCCAACCATCTCATCCTCTGTCATCCCCTTCTCCTCCTGCCTTTGATCTTTCTCAGCATCAGGGAGTTTTCCAATGAGTTAGTTCTTTGCATCAGGTGGCCAAATTATTGGAACTTTAGCTTCAGCATCTGACCTTTCAATGAATATTCAGAATTGATTTCTTTTAAGATTAACTGGTTTGATCTTCTTATTGTCCAAGGGACTCTCAAGAATCTTTTCCAACAGCACAGTTCAAATGAATCAATTCTTTGGCACTCAGCTCCCTGTTTGGTCCAACTCTCACATCGATACGTGACTAATGGAAAACCCATAGCTTTGACTAAACAGACCTTTGTTGGCAAAGTGATGTTTCTGATTTTTAATATGCTGTCTAGGTTGGTCACAGCTTTTCTTCCAAGGAGCAAGCATCTTTTTATTTCATGGCTGCAGTCACCATCAGTAGTGATTTTGGAGCCCAAGAAAATAAAGTCTGTCACTGTTTCCATTGTTTCTCCATCTATTTCCCATGAAGTGATGGGAGTCCCATGATCTTTGTTTTTTGAATGTTGAGTTTTAAGCCAGCTTTTTCACTTTCCTCTTTCACTTTCATCAAGAGGCTCTTTAGTTCCTCTTCGCTTTCTACCATGAGGATGGTGTTATCTGCATATCTAAGGTTATTGATTGATATTTCTTCTGGCAATCTTGATTCTGGCTTGTGTTTCACTGAGCCTGACAGTTCGCATGATGTACACTGCATATAAGTTAAATAAACAGGGTGGCAATATACAGTCTTGATGTACTCCTTTCCCAAGTTGGAACAAGTCTGTTTTTCCATGTCCAGTTCTAACTGTTGCTTCTTGATCTGCATACAGATTTCTCAGGAGGCAGGGAAGATGGTCTGGCTCTAGACTTTTCATGAGTTATATCCCACTATTCTCCTGTTTGTTTCCTCAGCATCAATAATTAGGACATCTCATTTTCCCCAAAATGCACATGGCACATTACTTTCTTTGGAATATTGGGATCCATGCCTTTAATGGCACCAAATGGCAATGGTTTTAGGAGCTCTGTGAACCAGGGGTAGAGTAATGTGTTTATTTATTATTTCACAGCAGGTACAGTGGTACTCATGATTAACTCATCATGGACAGCATAAGATTATTTTAGTGTAGGTCTTATCTTTCCCTACACTGTAATCTCTTTGCGAAGTCATGACCATATCTAATAAAGATTAGTCTATGCAAGGACTTAATTTAGAGAAACTTTAGTTGGGATTTGAACATAAATTCAAGAATTAAGAAAAAATTGCCACATTCATCAGTTACCTCCTTCCTTTCTCCCCTTCTCTCAATCTCTTTCTGTCCATGCTCCTTTAAACATAATCTACCCTATAAACGGGCTTCCCAGGTGGCTCAATGGTAAAGAATTCACCTGCCAATGCAGGAGATGCGGGAGATGTGGATTTGATCCATGGGTTGGGAAGATCCCCTGGAGAAGGAAATGTCTATCCACTCCAGTATTCTTGCCTGGAGAATCCATGGACAGAGGAGCCTGGCGGACTATAGTCCGTGGGATTGCAAAAGAGTTGGACACTAGTGACCAAACAATACAATACCCTATAAACATCTCTACCAAGAGGAATATTGTTGAACTGGTCTGTTTCAGATCTCTTCCCATGAAGAAAATTTGATGTAAAATTCTTTAGTTTCTCTTGAGTTTTCAGGAAAAAATGTAACAAAAATATATAAATTATTATATCTACTTCACTCTTTATACTATTGTGGAGAGAAAGACAAACAGATATGTTCAAACATTTGTTTATGTTCTCTGCTTTCCAGGAAACAACAATGTAGCTGGAAAGACACAATTTATCCATGTGAAAAAATGCAAAGGTCATAAGTTATTATGAGACTCTGGACATCAATGGTTTGACTGATCTACCTGGGTGACTATGAAGGCTTGTGGTTAGGCGGTTGATTCTTTCTTATGTCATATTCCTAATCTTGTATTTTAAGTGCTAATAGCAGAGACATAACTCACAGCTGCTCCAAGAGGTTAAGTCTAAGGGAAAGACGAATAGAGAAGGTTCTAAGATGTTCAGAAAGACAATCTATGCATCCTGGCCCCATGCCCAACATGGTGTAATACATATAAGAGAGGCTAACACAGGGGAAGACAAAAGCTTTATTCCTCACTACATTGGCTTTCTTTAGAAAAGACTGATTCTCTCTGCCATTCTCTCTAAGTGACACACACATCTGCCATGCCCCAGACCCAGATGACTCAGTGTAAGGAATCCTCCTGCCAATGTAGTTCCATTGGTTTGGGAAGATCCCCTGGAGAAGGAAATGGCAACCCACTCCAGTATTCTTGCCTGGGAAATCCCATGGACAGAGGAAACTGGTGGGCTGTGATCCAGGGGGTTGCAAAGAGTCACACACAGCTGAGCATACACACAGTGAACAGACCTAGTCAGCTTCAACAGTCCTCAGCTTCTGTGTCAGTAAAAGGTAAATCACAATATCTAACTCAAATGAGAATTATGAAAAAAAAAAAAAACCACATAAAATGCCTGACATAGTATTATTCAATTATTATTACTTTTCTTCCCTATAACCACCACTGTACAGTTTACAGTTTTTAAAATACAAATAAAACAAACTGACATTACTCCCATCTCACTGGCCCATCTGTCAATGACTTTCAGCCAAAGACCATAGGGACACGTGTAGTTGGACAACTTGAGTTTATGATTCACTGCAGGGATGGGAAGGTCTAAGGATGTGTGGGGTTCACTCTATACTGGATGCTGTCAGAAAGCAGAAACAACTTTATGCTCAGCAAGGAAACGGAAGCCATTAATTTTAACCAGGAAAGGGGGGTATTTGTCATTTTATGGCTAGTCCTGTGACCTTGTGTTTGCCTGTGCTTAGACAAAATTACACAGGGACCTTGTTTTGTCTCATTTTATCAAAGCAACTATACTCAGGTACTTTCTTTTGAGATGAAACAGAATGTAGGGGAGAAGTTGATATTTACTTAAATATTTATTTAAATGAAGAGATCAAACATTTGGCAGGTACTTTCAGCATCAGGCTTAGCTTTAATCCTCCCAACAGTCTCTCGTGCATATTATCTACATAAGGTGGGATATGAAGCCAGAGCTAGCTGAATTCTAACTACAGAAACTTCTGGTCTGATGTGTTGCTGCCTTGCTGAGCTGTGCTTTGGACATCATTGGATTTCATGAATAAATTCCTGCCCATCACTCTAAATGGATCACCTTCAACTTTACTTCCAACAGAAAAGATCCTTTTATCTATAATCAGAGACTGGCAGCACTTTTTGTTGTTGAAAAAGATAGATAGCAAATATTTTGAGTTTTGTAGGCTAATTTGGTCCCTATCATGACTTCTCAACTGCCATTGTCACAGGAAAGAGCCATAGACCACACGTGAACAGATGCACGTTTAACTCTGAAAATTTGGGTTAGGGTGAATGTGGAAACTGACATTCAGTAACGTCATAGCATCGGAAGAAGATTGCATGTCCACTCAACCTCCAGTTCCCTTTTTATAGGTTCCTCTTTTGGCGAGGCATAACATAGTGTCTGAGTTAAAAACAATGATCACCTACCATCAGCATATCAGATTGTCTTCATTTTTGGGTGGAAAGATGGGGTGAGGCACATCACAGATGTTCTACTCAATCTCCTCAAGCATATGTGATGTCACTGCTCTGGTGAAAAGAGATTTTTTTTAATTAGAATCTCCCATTCTTCAAATGTGCAGAAAAATGCAGGTGTGTATGGGTAACTGACACATATATTTTTATAATTTCATACTTAAAATTGCATATCACACTATGATATTTTTCAGGTAAATTGAAACAGTACTATAGTTTATATATTCATTTATATTGTTTACCCAGATCCTACATATTTCTATGATATTGCCTAATAGGGAATCTTGTTTTTTTATAGAGGAGTCCAACCTATGTTCTTCTCCTCCCATAAAGCTTAATTTAAAGTGCATCTGCCCCAGGAAATCTATGAATAACCTAGCCTGGGTGCTTCATCCTCCCAGTTCAACCAGGATTTGTACCCTCTGTTTAAAGTACAAACAAAACAGACTGAAGCAAATATGGACCCCGATGATGCATGAAACTATATCATTGTGATGGGACATTCTTATAGTATATATACTTCTAAGAGTTCCATTTGAAAATTAGGGACAATAAATCTCACAATTCACTTCTAATTAGGTAAGTTAAAAATAAGTCCTCTAAGTACTCAAAATGGAGTATGGCAGAAAGAGAATGTATTTATATTTTCCCTGATAAACCCTGTCATCTCAACTCTCTTTTAGTTTATCCCCACCTAGAGTTGCCAAATTTAGAAAATAAAATTCAGGACTCCCTGTTAAATCTGAATTTCAGATAAATGTCAATGATTTTTTTTTAGTATAGGGATGTCCCATATATTGCATGGGATACATATACAAAAATAATTATCCATTACTTATCTGGATTTTAAATCTGAGTACTCTGTATTTTATCTGTCAACTCTACACACAAATCCTTAAGGTTCAGTTTTCACATAGTGAGTTTTCTGATTTGACAGAATTTGATTCAGTTTCCTGTTCAGCCACATAAGAGCACGTAGGCAACCTATTAATACTTAGCCTGGAAGCAGTAATTCTCATTGTGGAGAGTTATCATAAGGGTTGCAAGGAGAGAGTGGAAATAAACCACATGCCTGAGGGCCAGGAGTAAGCAGTTGTTCAACAAGCATTGGCCAAATGTTTATTTCCTTTTCTTCCTTGAACTTCTTTCTCTTCTTCCCCAATCTTTCTGAAAAGAATTAGGTGCTACTCCCTAATAGACTGTACCTATTTCATACAGCGTTTATTATACATGACTTATGGCCTGTTTTATAATGATAGTGGATACATTAACTTCTTTCTTCCATGCCTTCCTTTCTTACTTTTTATTTCTTTAGAGTTTGCCAGGTATAGCATTTTAATTTTTTTTTCTTTTAAGTTTTCCAGGCCCTTTTAAGATGTATCTAAATAATGGATTCGAATGGATTTTTAAACATAAATCTGAGAATCTTTTTTGGCTGAGAACTTTGGTCCACTTAAATGAATTATTCATGAAATGTACATCTAGTTCTACCCTTAAATTTTTTACTATCTATTTGTACGCCTTGTTGTAGGTTTCATTTTCTGCCCCTTCCTTCCTTCCTCCTTCTTTCCCTCTCTCCTATGTTCTTTTCTTTTGGACTAACTGAATTTGCCTTTTCTTCGCTTCATTTTCCCCCATTACTAGTTTGGAAGATAAGCATTCTATTGTTATTATTCCAGTGCTGTTAAAGAATTATGAACTTCCATGTAGTTTAAAAACCCTAAAAGTAAAACAATGTCTTACTTTTATCCTAAGTAATACACAGATCTTAGAACACATTGACAGAGAACCCCCTCCCAACTTGTATTTTTATATGTAAAACTTTCGTGATGTTATTACCCAATATTTTAGTATTGTCTTGTATTTTTATCCAATAGATATCTTTAATATTGTTATTTTATACAGAATCTGATTAGACTTGCCATATATTTAGTTTCTTTGATTAACATTCTTTTCCATCTTAACTTAGACTTTCCTTCTTGTACAACTTTGTTTCTTTCTTAAATATATCCTATACATGTTCCTTTAGAAAGAATATATTGGTGTTACTCTCTTTCAATTTTCATTTGTACGAAAGGTCTTTTTCTTGTCCACATTCTTGAAAGACAATTTTGCTGTGTACGCTTTGTAGGTTGATTGTTACTTTCACTCACCGTTCAAGGTAATATCATATCATATTCTTGCCTCCACTGTTGCTTTTAAAAATCCACCTATCTCTGTAAAGCCTTTTCTTTTTAGGTGATCCATCCTTTCTAACTGGCTGCCTTAAAGATCAGCATTTCTTTTTCTTTAGTATTCTGCAGTTTCACTAGGCTATGTCTAGGTATGGATTTTTTCTTATTCACTGTGCTTAAGATTTTTTGACCTTACTGAACCTGACAGTCAATGTTTTTCATCAAATCTGGAAAATTCTCAGCCATTATCTCTGAGAAAATTGCCTTTACTTTGCTCTCTATCGTTTCTTCTGGAACAAATTTAACCTCCATGTCACTTCTCTTTTGTGCTAAGAAAAGTATACAATGGACTTGCTCTTATTATTTTCCTTTCTGAGCTGCATTCTGAGAAAGTTTTTTTCATATCTATTTTAGAGCTCACCAATTTTTATTTTGTCAAATATGTCTTTTGAGATTCTGCTTCTATTGATATATGTTTCATTTTCAAAATAGATTTTCAGTTATTTTGCAAACTGCATGATCAATATTTAAAAATCACTTATCTTAAAGATTTTATTTGTTTATATATTTATATTTGCATTGGCATTTGTGTCTGCCATATGGTTTTTAGCCAGATATCCAGAAACCCTAGGCCAGTTTGAAAACTGCTTGTACCAGCCTTTCTTCAGTTTGCTGGGAAAACAATGAAGGAGGGGGTAAAGTGAGCTTCCTGACTTGTTAAACTTAATTTAAAATGACAAAAAATGAAAGTCTGATAGAAAAGAAATGAAACCCTGAGTTTGGGAATTCAATTTGAGATTGAGACAGTGGTTTTCATTCTTGGATGCCCACTGGAAATATCTGAAGAGCCCTGAAAAAATATCGATACCTAGGCCCCTTCCTAGAAGTGAGAGCCATGCATTAGTGTTTTCCAAAAACTTTCAGGCAATTCTACCATGCAGCCAGCATTGATGCATCAACCAGAGTATCATGGAAATAACAAAAACACTCTAGGTGTTCCAAACAGGGAGGAACTTAATATAGAGGATGCGAGGCTGCAACAGCATTGGAAGGGCTGTAAGAATAAAGATTAGAAGCAGTTGCTGATTTTTTCTGGAAATCAGGAGGTACAGGAATCTCAAAAAAGCACCACTGAAAACTACAGCTATGCATGCTCCAGGGAGGGTTATTCAGAGGAAGACTGAGACCCTTCATTAGCAGGGTTTATCCGCTCTTGTCTAAGTCCTCAGGCTGGATGTTGTTGACACAGGAAGAGTCATGGCATGTCTTCAATTTCACCTTCAGATTGCCATGAGGATACTTACTACTGGTGGCATCTAACACTGAACTCTGTCAGGCCTGTCAGTAACTCTGAATATCAGAATGCTTATAAAAGAGCCATGAAGGCAGTCTGAGGTTAAACTCTCCCAGTGGAGAGAAATTTTCCCAATCCTCCAGATTTCTGTAAGTACTAAGAGGAAGTGGAAATATCTTTTACCACTGTATAAGTGCCTTTAACTTTTCCAGCAGTGCTAAAGAATTCACAAATGAATCATGAAAAGAATCTATAAGAAGAGTCTTAGTCACATGAATCAAAAGCTATACTTCACAGAGACAGCTGAATCTGGTATTCAAATGGAGAGGTTTAAAGATGGAGTCCATGAAAATGCAACTATTAATAAAGGGAAAATGCATCTTTGTTCTTCATGCCATTGCCTCTTAATAAGCAAGTTACAGAATGAATATTATAAGGCTATTTTCTTTCTTTCTTTCTTTTTTTACATAAATATTATAGGCCATATCACTCAGTCATGTCCAACTCTTTGCAACTTCATGGACTGTACAGTCCATGGAATTCTCCAGGCCAGAATACTGGAGTGAGTAGCCTTTCCCTTCTCCAGGGTATCTTCCCAAATCAAGGACTGAACCCAGGTCTCCCACATTGCAGGCGAATTCTTTACCAGCTGAGCCACAAGGGAAACCCAAGAATACTGGAGAGGGTAGCCTATCCCTTCTCCAGCAGATCTTCCTGACCCAGAAATTGAACCAGGGTCTCCTGCATTGCAGGCAAACTCTTTACCAACTTAGCTATCAGGGAAACCCAGGCTGACATGGGTTAAGAAAAATTTTCAAAAGCCGCGGTGGTTCTTCTTCTGTTCCCTGTTTCTGAGAGCAACCACCCACTTGGTGTGTTCCCTAGTTCTCTATCACAGCGAGGACCTCTTCCTCTTTCTCTCCTACACTTCCTCAACCTTCTTCTCTTCTTGCCTTTGCCTCCTTCCTGTTAAAGTGTCTGATAGTGGAGCCAGCCAGAGATGTGGTCAGATCTGTATGGGGTTTATCAGAGGTGGGGTCAGCTCAGACTCTGTGCCTATGGGGAAAATATCACGCAAGAGTTAGACAGCTAGTACCTCCTAGACCATCTCCTGTCATAACAATATTGAATGTACACTGTGTGTCAAGATGTGCTTAGAACCATGATTTGTACCTACTTAGTACCTTGTATATCACTATTACTAAAATGTTCACAAAAGCTTTACAAAGTGAATAATCCTATTATTCCCATTTTATACATGAAGAATCTGTAGGTTTTAAGCAGATTGAATAACTTGCTCAATTTCAAGTGGCTAACATCCTAAAAGATGCTTACTCCTTGGGAGAAAATTTATGACCAACTTAAAGAGAATGTTAAAAAGCAGAGACATTACTTTGCCAACAAAAGTCCATCTAGTCAAAGCTATGGTTTTTCCAGTAGTCATGTATGGATATGAGAGTTGCACTATAAAGAAAGCTGAGCTCTGAAGAATTGATGTTTGTGAATTGTGGTGTTGGAGAAGGGACTCTATATTATACATTGTGTCCCTGGGACAGCAAGGAGATCTAACCAGTCCATCTTAAAGGAAATCAGTCTTGAATATTCATTGGAAGGACTGATGCTGAAGCTGAAACTTCAATACTTTGGCCACCGGCTGTGAAGAACTGACTCATTTGAAAAGACCCTGATGCTAGAAAAGATTGAAGGCAGGAGAAGGGGACGACAGAGGATGAGATGGTTGGATGGCATCACCAACTGGATGGACATGAGTTTGAGCAAGCTCTAGGAGTTGGTGATGGACAGGAAGGCCTGGCATGCCTCAGTCCATGGGCTCACAAAGAGTTGGACACAACTGAGCGTCTGAACTGAACTGAACATCCTGATCAAGTGGTGAGCAACCCAGTGTGTTCTGAGTTTTCCTGATTATGTGTATGCTTCCAGTTCTGCCACTATAATTTAAGAAGGACACCAGAAAACTAGAATGTCCAAATCATCTGGCCATATGAGGAGGTGGTGCTGGAAACCATACCACCTTTATCACCTCTATCAACGATGAACATTTATGGAGTACAGTGTCTATTCCTAATCTTATGATGTGTTTTATGCAGACTATCCCCATGCAAGTAAAATATTTAGAGCAATATCTTTGTGAAATATGTAATATTATAATCCTCCAACTGACAGATAAGGAAAATGAGGTATGGGGATATTAACTAAGTTGCCCAAGATGGCCGAGCTAGTGAATAATAAAGCCAAGACTTCAGTGTCAAAGCTTATAATCCCACATTATGCTGGAAACCTTAGTTACTTGTCTGAATAAGAAAAGATGACAGCATACAGAAGTTGAGAGAAAAGGCAGATGACAGGAATATTCAGTTGATGAAAAAGTTAATTTTAAAAGGAAAAATACTTTTTTCAGTGCTAACTTCCCTTCTGTATCTTATGAAAATTACTGTTCTCCCTCTTCCCTTTTTGTTCTTAAACAAAGTAAAAGTGACACCTCAAAGAAAATAGGAAAAATGTTATGTTGTAAAGATCCCCAAAATAGAACTATGACTATGGTGGGGTTGTTAGAGGAAGGTAGATTTCTGTTCAATATAATAAAGAACTTTACAGCTATTATTTTTATCTAACAATATCACAGACTGTCCCCCAAAATTTGAATTTTATGAAGCTGAAAGTGTCTTCGTGGATATGAAAGAAATTTCTTAAATTGAAAACATACACTTTGGAAAGTGTATGACCTCTTAGATATTATGAGACCTCTGAGATGCTTTGGATCTAGAAGTTAGCTCATTTAAACCATCACTGAAGCCCAGTAGATTTAAGAATGCAATTTTATACGTGGCCATATTGAAGCATGATGAGGAAAAATGGCTGAACCTAGGTAAAGGGCTAATTTAGTCATTGAACTGAGCTCTGATCTAGTCTTTTATTCCATCGGCAATTTTTGTCCAGTTGTCTCCTAACAAATTACTTGGCCAAAAAGCTGGCCAAATGCAGTCTGTGTTCCAATTATACACAGAGCTGCTGTTCTTCCTAAATTTATTTTTGTGCTAAGGACACATTTCTTCCTCCACAGCTTAATGGGAGTTCTAACAGCATGGTGACAAAGGAGGGTGTCATCCCCAGGGAATAGTGAAAGCTAAAAGTGCCCTCCTAAGACTTGGAAAAATGAGTAGATGACGTCATGACTGAGCAGAACTCAGTGTTGCAGGAGAGGCATGGGTCCCTCTTGGGAAAAGGTGATGACTTCAGGAAACCGGTGATGGAGAACAGGAGGACAGGTGCAGGGCCTGACCGCAGATAGACAGGATCCTTTCTTTGTATAACCTTTGGCTTTGTTATACAAGAGGGTTTGCCCAGAAACAAAATGTCCAAGTCCAAATGCCTTGCTTAAAGTACTCATTCAAAAAAGCAATAATAATAATGGCAGTTTTCATGGATTACACTGTACGCTCAGGTATGGTGTCTTACCCACATCGTGTCAACATTTTATATTATGTATACAAAGGAAACTGAGAACTTAAAGGCTTATAAAGACTGTATTATACATTGTGTCTTTTTTATCTTCAAAATGACCTTGAGATAGAGCTGTTATTGTGTTTTTAACTAAGCCAAAGAAAGCTATATGTAGATGTAGAAAACAGAGGGGCTATTCTGAGTATATCTAAAGCTGTTGTTTGTGTCTGTCACCAAAGTCACTATCATCAGGCAGCTAAGAAATACAGGGGAAACTAGAAGGTCCTATATATAGCACAGGGAACTATAGTCAATATCTTGTGATCAACCATAATGGAAAAGAATATGAAGAAGAATGTATGTGTATGTGTATATAGATATATACCTGTATATATAAAGTGAATCATTTTTCTATATAGTAGAAATTAACTCATTGTAAATCAACTATACCTCAATACATTAAAAAATTTATTTTTAAGAAAATTGAAATGAGAAAGGAAAATAAAGAAACAGGGCAATTTTACATGATGGAGGAATTACTAGAAGAACTAATGGTTTTGTAATATTTTGTAATAACAAAAGTTATATTCTTATTACTGAAGAAAATTTGGCAAACACTGAAAAAGTTTGCAGAAAGGGAAATAAATAGTATTCATGATCCACTTTCCCAAAGCAACTGCTCAAATATTTGATAAAATCAATTTCAATAAATACATTTATTCAGATAATACAGTAGAGATTATAGTGTATAAACAGTCATTTATCACAGGAATTTTCTATTTCATTTAATATTTCTTTATGAGCATTACTTTAGTGACACAATAGGTCAGAGGTACGTAGCAGAATTAACATATTGTTAGCAAGTCTCTTTGCATCTAATGTGTACATTTTGTACACATTGATGGTATTGCTCTTAGTAATTCCTAGCAGAGGGTTTACGGCCTCAGAGTATGACTGTTATTCATGAACTTGCCATACACTGCCAAATGGATTTCTAGAAATGTGGTCTCCATTTCAACTCTAATAAGCAGTGTTACCTTATCTTTGCCAGCACTTTGTCACAATATTTCACTTCACTGGATGAAGAAGATCTTATTGCTGTGTTGGTTTTCAC
Organism: Redunca redunca; assembly: GCA_006410935.1. NCBI lineage: Eukaryota > Metazoa > Chordata > Mammalia > Artiodactyla > Bovidae > Redunca > Redunca redunca. Next base: position 179,540 of record SJYQ01095216.1, read on the forward strand.
TGATGGCAATGATTTTCAAATACCTTGTCAATACAGCTCACTCAAAACACAGATAAAAGTATCTGTGAAGGGCAGTCTTGAACTAGATGTTTCCCGAACTTCCTGGTGAAGTTTAGACAATCACATCACCCCTCACTGGGCTTGGGCGTGGATATTGAGTGCAAGATCAGGGGAGCACAGTGGCAGGGACTCCAGTGTGTCAGTGAGCTGGCCTCTCCTCCTTCCACCAGGAATGTTTTTTATCAAGTGAACAGTCACTGAATGCCTGTTGTGTGCTCAGCAGGCTTGCACTAAGCTGCATTTTTTTCATAGCACAGATTGTATTCACAAAGCTCTCTCTTTAGAGGACAAAGTGAGGATGCACTCCTAGAGAGAAGCTGAGAGTACTTGTTGATCTGGAGGGAGCCCCGCTGGCAATTTTCCTTTGGAGGCCTTGGATATCAGAGAAAATGGGAAAATATATCTATCTTTCACCATCGTTTGTCTTTTTTAAAGAAAATGTTTTCTGTCTTTATTTTTTTCTTTTCAGATTACTAATTAAAAGTGCCATTATGGAAAATTTCAATCATACCACACAGTGAATCCCATACAATCACTGCCTAGCTATGCTTAGCTATGGTGACGCAACTCACAGCTGCTCTGGTTTGGTTTATTCCACCTCCCCTGAAACCGGATCATTTTGAAGAAAACCCCAGAAAAATCCCCAAAGTAAAATCATCGTATCCATAAATATTTTGGTACGTATCTGTAAAAGATAAGGACTCTGTTAAAAAGAAAAAACAAAAACATAACCATAATACTATCATTTTGCCCCAAATAATTCTTTAATATTGTCAAAGAGCCAGTTACCACTCACATTTTTTTTTTCTACACAAACTTTCTCTGCATCTCTGGATAATGTATCCGGTTATGAATCAAAACTATTAAAAAAAAAAAAACCCATAAACTTGATACCTGAAAGATAGCAAAGAATAGTTGCCTTTCTGGTGGCAATGTGTTAGCAGATGGGGACATTATTTTTAAAAACAAGACACCTATTAAAGACATTGTGTTCGGCTAGACACTGGCAGCAAAATGTTGTGTGATAAGTCATTTCAAGACTCAGAAATATTATGAGCAAGTGTTTATCCTTTTGGAATTGTGTATTGGCTAAGGGTCCAGATGGTTGGCTTTCCAAATCTCACTTGATCTTGCTCCAGCATCTGTGTCTGCTGCCTGAGGCTGGACTCTGGTTTAGCTCCACTTTCTGCGTCTCTCATTCTCCTCCTGGGACCAGGTATGCTCTTCTCAGCATACTCTTCTCAGGGTAATGGCAGAGCCATGGGGATGGGCAGAAATACCAACTCTTAAGGTCTAAGTGAGAAACTCTCACACCGTCATTTCCACCTTAGTCTTTGGGCCAAAGCAAGTCACTTGGCCAAATGCAAAGTCAAGGGAGCTGTTTCTGTGGTGGGAAGGACTGCAAAGTCACACTTCAGAAGTGTGCATACAGGGAAGGGTGAAGAACTGGGCAAAAGTGCCCTGTCACAAATATATACAGTATGATACCAATCAAGTCAAACAACATTACATATAAGAAAATTCAGATAAAATGCCATTAGATTTTGATGCTAATTTATAATGCTTTCTTTTGGATAAACTGTTAAAAAAATCACACACACATAAACTTTAGCCAGGGTCTCCAAGGCATATCTCGCAGTTCTTGTTTAGATTTCTCTTCCTTTTTTGCTGCCTAGACTCTTCTAAGTGTTCTTCTGGGTTTTAAGTGGTTCCAATGTTAAACGTGTCTTTGTTGAGCCTTATTACTTAATGAAAGTTCCCAGATTCTATATGTGCAATTGTTCTGCCACTTTAAATATATGTCATCTTCAATATATGCTGCTAAGAATCATTAATTCACTGTGCAAAATACCCATTAATTAGATATTTATGTGATTGAAACGTTATTTCTCTACTTGACTATTCTGTGTCATTTCACCTACCATTTATTAAGAAGTTCTTAATGCAAGCCTCTAAACTGGACCCTTTACATCTCTTTGTTGTTTCATTTAAAAATTCTGCAATGTTGTTAGTGTAATCTCCATTACGTAGAGGAACTGAACCCAGAGAGATTAAATAAATTAAGTTCAACTTGATAATTTTATAGTATCAGATTTAACATATGGTAATTTTTGGCCACAAAGCCAATGGTTTTTCTACTATTTTCTGCATGTCTTTTGTTTCATCCTCTTCTTCCCTCCTGGACCTGAGTTTCTAGATTTTCCTCTGCGATATAGTGAGGGATAGGTTTTATGGCAGGTATTCTTGTGGCAAATGTTGGTAGGATCATTTTTTACTCTCTTGAGAGCCTATGGTTTTGGCAGGGCATGTATTATTATTTTCTATAAAGCTGAAGGTGTATTTTAAAGTGAAGAGATGTACACAGCCAATAAGTGGCAGCGCCAGGACCCAGGCTCAGGCTATTTTTCTCCTATATCCTGCAATTTATTACATTTAATTATGATAATTAAAAGAGTGATAGTTTACAGTTTTGCTAATGGAAATAACAAGTTAACTTGACTATTAAGGACTATATTTTCTTTTAAGGCTCTAAAAGAATTCAGGACTAAAAACAGAGAGTTTTTCTCACATTTCGACAAAATAAAAGGTAAGTTGGTAGAAGATGATTACTATGTAGGCTTTCAGGCTGCTGGCTTCCCTGATAACTCAGCTGGTAAAGAATCCACCTGCAATGCAGGAGACTTGGGTTCGATCCCTGGGTTGGGAAGATCCTCTGGAGAAGGAAATGGCTACCCACTCCAGTATTCTGGCCTAGAGAATTCCATGGACTGTATAGTCCATGAGGTTGCAAAGAGTCGGACACGACTGAGCGACTTCCACTTTCTTTCCCTTTACAGGCTACTAGATTCTAGAGTGTTAGGTTTGTAATAGGAGTTTTGGAACTTCTGGTAACTAATTGCTGGTTTTACAACTTCTTAGGCAGTTCAGGTTAAACAATAATCCAAAAAGAAGCAAACTTGAATTTATCCAAATATCCTTAAGTAAATCAAACTGAAGTTTCTTCCTTTACATTATCCTTATTGTACTTTTTACTGCGAAGATCTAACTCAAAAAATTGAGAGTTTATATTTCTTTGTGTCTTAACCTGCCCTTTGTGTAGCAAATACTGTTACACCATGGTTTGTTGTATAGAAATAGGATATAAGTCATTAGGTTATTTGCAATGGTTTCCCATTAATCTGTGTCTCAAGCACTAGGAGTCCCCAAAATACCAGAGTTCTGGTTTGGGTTAGTTGTCTCCTCATGAAAGTTGGGGGATGAAGTTTCATTCCTAAGTATTATTATTTTTTTTTATTCTGAGTTCTTCAGAACATGCTATTATAAGAATTTTGCATTATTGATATATTTCAGGGTTTTATTGTTTTTTGTTTGTTTGTTGTTTTGGAAAAAGACCTCTGGACAGAAAAGAAAGGGAAACTAATGAGATTTATAGGGTGGCCACTCAGGGTCAAGGCACATGCAGAGTGCTTTACGTACTTTCTCATACTTCATCTCATTGTTCAGATGAGGAAATACTGTAGTAACAGTTTTATGAAGGCAAACTGGATAAAACTTTAACTTCTTTAATTATCAGATTTTAGTGGTACAAAATTTGATTAGAGGATCTTCTGGTTTTTATTTTTTCCTTTTTCCTATTAGAACTTATTACATATACCAGATAGCTCAATGTCTACTGCCAAGCTACCACTTAATCAGCATCAAGAGCCTAAAATATGTTGATTTCTGTTATGGTAGTAAAATGACTGTAGCACTTCTAAATCTCAAATATACTCACTCTACTTTGTAAAAAACAAAACGAAACAGAATTTGGAGAATTCCCTGTCAGTGCAATGGTTAGGAGTCCATGCTTCCACTGCAGGGGGCATGGGTTCGATCCCTGGTCAGGGAACTAAGATCTTGCAAACTGCATGGTACGGTAAAAAAAAAAAACACAAAACACAAAACACACACACACACACAAGAAGATTTGCCTTTTCCCTGAAGGAATCTTGAAATTCTTTCTGAGTGGACCATCTGAGTCATGTGTTCATATTGAATCAATTATTTTAATTAGGTGTAAGATGAGGAATGAAATATAGCACTCAGTTTACCTTAACCCAAGTTTAGAACCCCATCATGAAGTTGAGGCATGAAGTGAACATCTTGAGAATGACACAGATCCTGAAAAGGAAATGATGGGTATTGAGGAATGCAGAAATGAAATCTGAGGAGGCAGGCAAACACCACTGTCCACAAATCATTTATCCTTTTGATGAACCATAGAGACAACAGTCTTGCTAAGAACCATGGGGAAACTGAAAAGACTTAGACACAGCTCCTGCCCTGGGAGGTCTATATTTTATTATAGAGAAGGAGGAGTTAAATTAATAACTATAATCAAACCTTGAGATGATGTGAAACAAAAGTGGTACAACTATTAGAATGGGAAAAATTCCTCAGGGAGGAATATGCAAAATTCTTAAAGGAAGTGAAAAATTACCTAGAGCATAAAGGAGTAGTTAGAACTTTTGGGGGGGACCATGTTTAATATATTGCTGAGAGAAACTGGGACACAGGGGGGCAAATAAGCTTTATTAAGGAATAGGATGGACAGAGATTAAAGGAAATAATATTCAGGGCTTTGGTAGAAAATGTAGCAGCCTAAAGAACAAAAATTACTCTATTTCACTGTTTTGTTTGGGTCTGTTTTCTCAATACGGGTGGCAAAAAGAAAATATAGCGTGTGATCAAAAGTATCATTTCTTGCTGGCTGAAAATGGCAACTTCTGTATTCTCAGGTGAGTTTGTTCTGTTGCTCAGGAATCCGCATACCGCAGAGCAAGTTTTTCTTTCAGTTTACATAATTCCCTTCTAAAGAATTTCTATTTCTGAATGAAGTTTCAACTTTATTTACTTGGATCTCATTTGTTATAAAAGAGGACATAATGTTGCTGAACTTTCAGCGAGGTTTTCAACTCAAACTCTTTGTATCTGAGCATTAAAGGAAAGGTTTTCCCTTACAGTCTAGAGATGCATAGGTGCCTCCCAGGAGGCCAAGCCCATTGTGAGCACTTATTAGGGTCCAGCTCTATATAAGGTGTCCAGGAAGATATGTGGAAAGTGCCTTAGCCAGAGAACCTCAATTTTCTGTGATGGATATTATCAAAATGGAGCAAGGCCATGTGCAAACCATGAATGTTTCTGATTACAGACAGATCTTCCTAATTGTGGGTTTCTCTAAGATTAAAATTTACATCACTTTAAAAACACATAATAACTGTCAGCAGGGAATGTAGGCTTGGAAAATGTGGACTGAGGGTTGTGAGAAGAATGAGTAGCTGCTTTCAAAGCTATGAAAGGAAAAGCTATGCGTCTTTCTTCTAGTCTAAAACATATGGTCTAAAACAAACTAATAAAAGAGAAATACAAATATATCTCTTACTGTCACCACCCTTCTCTCCAAAATTAAAATGCATTGAAGACATCTCTAAACAGCCAAGACTAGAAAATCACAATCTATGGAGGTTGGGTGTTTGCTGGTTGACACATTCAGGCTGTAATGGAGAGGACTGTGTTGTGCTTCTTAACAAACCCTTCAAATTGTGGTGTCTGTTCTTTGTGGTTCTGGCAGTTCCATCCCTTGAAATTTCCAGTCTCCTTCTCCTTTCATCTGCTCTCTTTCTCTGCAAAATCCTTTCCATCCTTACGTTCCATTTTAAAAGCAGCCTTTTCTGTGAAGCCTTCCTGGGTTCCTCCTTTTCCTAGTGTGCCTTGTTCTCCCCCCACCACTGTGCCCTCCAGGCACTATTTCATTCCATCTGCATGTATTTCTGCTACACATATCTGTCTCTTGCACTAGGGTATAAGGTACTCAAGGCCAGGCCTGTGTCTCCTTTTACTTTATTTTCCCTCTTTCATTACTATATAATCTTTATACATCTCTTGGGAAAACATATGCATCTTAAATATAATTACTCAAAGACAATAAATATACTAGGAAATGGGTCCCCTGGTCTCACAGCTTTGCAATGTATTCCTTCTTCTCTCAGGGATAAAATATATCAATTATGTTGAAAGTTTCCACCACCAAAAAATTTATACCTAGTAAGGGAGATCAGGAGTCTTAAATTCAATAAATAGTCAACAAAATATTTAATGTTTACTATGGACCTAGCATCATACTCATAGAAGGCAATGGCACCCCACTCCAGTACTTTTGCCTGGAAAATCCCACGGATGGAGGAGCCTGGTAGCCTGTAGTCCATGGGGTTGCTAAGAGTCGGACACAACTGAGTGACTTCACTTTCACTTTTCACTTTTATGCATTGGAGAAGGAAATGGCAACCCACTCCAGTGTTCTTACCTGGAGAATCCCAGGGATGGGGGAGCCTGGTGGGAGCCCGTCTATGGGGTCACACAGAATCGGACACAACTGAAGCAACTTTGCAGCAGCAGCTGCAGCAGCATCATACTAGTAATGGACTAAACAGTTATGATCACTGCCCTCGTGGAGATCCTTGTCTAGTGAGGAAAATGATCAATCAGTATAGAAATTAACAAATAATTAGAAGTTAGGCATTGCATTAAGTGCTATGAAGAAAGTGAGTGATGATTCTGGATAAAATAGAAGCTTCAGAGAAATTGTGAGTTAGAAAGTCTGTTCTGCTGGTAAACCTGATTTGAGATGAGCAGAGTGACAACCATTCAGGGAACTTCTTGAAAGAGCCACCAGTAGGCAAAGGAAATAGGATATTTGCCAACCAGTACCTCATCTGCACAAACCTTGGCTCTTCTGAAGTCCCAGGGGTGATAGAGAATATGAAGATATCACTGACTCATAGAACCTTAGGGAATTTTTTGAAGTCTTGGATACCCACCAACAGCATGGAATTTGAAGATGTAGTATCTTAAGCAGAGCTTAGTTTCCTAATACTCTTTTATTTTAAACTTCTCTGGTAAGTAGTATGCGTGTTTTTGTGTGTTTTGGGCTGGGGGTACAATACAGAGACATGCAAAGTATACTATTTGTAAACAAGGAGTTTCATCATATGTTCCTAACTTTCTTCTGTAATCTGCGAAGGCAGTGGTGTAGAACATAATCAATTTGCACTTGAAAATGTTCACACAGATCTGGGTGGTTCTAACATTATAGACTCAGAGGTTCAGCTACAATTCAGACTGTCTTCTCCTGTACCAAATAATGTACCAAAATAATACCCTATTTCCTGGTGGTAACATAACAAATCACCACAATCTTTGTGACTTAAAACAACAAAATGTATTCTAACACAGGTCTGGAGCTAGAAGTCTAAAATCAAAGGCCCAAAATACAAACAAGATAAATAAAATCAAAGGCCCACAGGGCTGCACTTTCCTTGAAGGCTCTATGGGAAAATCTTTCCTTGCTCCTTCCAGTATTAGAGGCTCCGGGAATTCCTTCGCTTGTGGTTGTATAAGTCCAACCTCTGTGTCTGTTCACATGAGCTTCTCTTCCTCTTTCTGTGTGTCTCTCTTGGATTTAAGGCCCACGTGGATAATCCAGGATGATCTCAACCTTATCTTGAGATCCCTGATTTCATTACATCTACAAGGATTCTTTCTCCAAAATAAGGTCACATTCATAGGTTTCTGAGATACTAATTGAACGTATCCTTCTGGGTGCTGACCATCATTCTACCTCACTACACCATCCTATTTGGAAAATATGGGAAAGGCATTTCTATTTTTATTGTACATAGCTATAGCTATATATATATATATATATATAAGAATATAAAAGATAATCCACAATACTAGCATGTTATCTGAGATGAAGAAGCATCATCCAGGGGAAAAATATTGAGGACAAGTCAATGACACAGGTTTTGGGTCTCTGGTGAATGCTTTCCCCTGTTGGTCATTTGCAGAACTTGAAGGTCCAAGTCCTTTTTGAGCATTCTGTCTTAAGAATAATTCTTCAGCCGGAATCCAGAGAAGCTGCCGATACCAGTATTTGGTAGCTTTAAGAAGCTGAGGGGTGAGCTTCCCTGGTGGTTCAGTGGTAAAGAATCCAACTGCCAATTCAAGAAACACGGGTTCAATCCCTGATCCGGGAGGATCCCACGTGTCTTGGAGAACTACGCCTGTGCGCCTCAACTACCAAGCCTGTGCTCTAGAGCCGGGAGTTGCAACTAACTACTGAAGCCCACACATCCTAGAACCCAAACTTCACAAAAAGAAATGTCATCCCCATGAGAAACCCATGCACCACAACTAGAGAAAAAGCCCTTGCAGCAGGGAAGAGCCGGCCCAGCTAAAAAAGTAAGAAAGAAGCCAAAGGATGAACCAGAAGCCTAGAGAGAAATGCCTTTGGCTGTTTGGTAGTTGGACCTTCACAAGGTAGTTCTGTTGTCTGAGCCTAAAGCAGAAGTCTGGTGAGTTAAAGAGATGGAAACTGAAAAAGCCAGGTCTTTGTTAAATTATAGACTCTCAGAATTGGTCATTTTATCTTATCAGATTCAGTGATGAGTTTTCTGTACAACAATCTATCAAAAAGTTTCCAATCCATGTTTAAATATCTGGCACTTCTTGTTTCATCTGGCACTGTGGTTAATTGTGTCTTCCACCCACCCATTTTAATTCTAAAATGGATTTCACCCTGTGTTTCATAATGAACAAGCTGGTCCTCCTCTTCCTGTATAAAGGACCAAAACTCTCTTAGCAACTTAGTTCCTCTCTTCGAAAATATTGAAACTTACCCTTTACCGCCTGTATCCGAGAGTCATGAATCACTTTTGTAAGAAGGGACTAAATTGTCTAATCTTAGAATTCACCTTGGCTGTGGTTAGAATATGCTGTTCAGAGGCAGCTGGGTAGCAAACCAAAAATAAAGGAGTTGGGGGAGCTGAGAATTAGGTGGGAAACTGAGGAAATAAGTGGTACCTCCTCCTACTCTGGGATTCCTGTAAGAAATTACTTCAGCCCCTGTTGGGTGGGACAGCAGAAAAACTTTGAAGCTTTGAGGTATGGGAGTAAGTGCATGGCACGAACTTGAATTCTTCCAGAGATTCCATTAAGAATAAGGCAATGATGAGGGGAAGCAGAAGCAGCCCTTGGAATCAGGCAGAGTCTTTCCTGCTGAGCCACACCAGGGAAGCCCTCATCATTAGGCAAGAATACCCAGATCCTAGACCTCTTGGGAGGATTATAAGTGATGTAGATTACTTTTCCATCATAGTGCCAGGAACCGAGGAAGACCTGAGGACGTGGCAGCTATGTTATCAACAAACTGTGCTAGAATCAACACTCTTGCTGTTGGTGAGGAAGCATAGACCCAGAGACACCTGGGGCTGAAAATGAGAGGAGGGAGAGCCTCAGCAGATTTGTCTGGCTAATTTTTCGGTAGTTTTGACTTGTGGAAAGCCTTACTGCTCTAAGATATTTCACATTCACCTTGGAGGTATGGTGCCTTCCATCTATAGCTGTTGATGAGTTCTCAAATGAAAAGCTATCTTTCTCTTAATAAAGAGGCTCAACACTCTCTTAAGTCATTTCCCACTCCCAGTCTCCCCAGGTGTTCTGTTGGCATGGCATCTTGATTTGTTGACAGATTACATTGAGCTCCAAGGCAAAGGTCAACGATTTTTCCAAAGCTCTATTTAGATGAGATGCCAAGACAAGATTTGAACAGGAGAATACCTGTAGAACTTCTGGAATGCTTCTTTCCTTGTTGGCTTAGCTCACTGAGGGCTAAGTGTATGATTTCAAGTGGCAATGAATTACTTGAGGATAGAATTTTATCCAAAGCTCCTCACTTAGTCCATTACAGAATTCTGCCAACAAGAACAACAAATAAAGATTGCTGGCTGATTGGAATCATTTAGATAAAATATTAAAAAAAACAACAACTGCTTAATAGAAACAGCTTAAATTAGAAAGCAGGAATAAACTTTTTACTTTAAATGAATATTTTGTCAAAAAAAGTCAATGTAAAACAATTTGACGCTATAAACACAAATCCATAAATATTTTCATGTCATACAACCACTCTTTTCTTGGATACCAGGGAAATAATCCAAAACATGTAAAATACTTAATTCACAAAAATGTTCATCATAGAAGTTTTTATAGCAACAATAAATTGGAAATGTCCCACTGCTGAAAATTTAGTTAGATAACATTGAAGATGACCACTTGGTAGGATGTTATGCAGTCATTTAAAAGTACAGAAGCTTAAAGGCTAAGTCCTTTAATATATCACAGTGAAAAATATATGCTGAAAATTGAGGTACAATATAATTACACTATCTCACTAACAGAGATGCATAGAAAGATCCCAGCAGAAAATATACTAAAATACTCAAGAGAGTGGAAAAATTCTGTTCATCTACTTTTCCTTTAGTTTTTGTTTTTTTTTTAGTTTAGTTGCCTCTTTTTGTAATAAAACAAGACAGACAGACCAAGAAAAGAAAAGGAAATAAGGTAGTTATTATGAAGGAAAAAAGATAACGGGGAAGATGAACAAGTAGATAGTTAAGCACAACATGGTCAGAGCAACGCAAAAAAGAAGACAGCCTACTTGTGATACTCCTGATGAAACAGCATGAATCATGAGAAATGACAATGTGAAAAACAGCCTCTTTAGTGATAGCCTATGCTTCCTCGTTTTCGGTTCTTCACTGGGCTCAGTGGGAGCTTACGGGTGAGGAAATCACTGACATGGCTGACCACATCTATTGGAAGTCGTCCTTCCTTGCCGGACAGGTTGTTCCTGTCTTTGTGAGTGGAGGGGATTAAGTCGACCAGATTCCGTAGTGAGACAAGAGGAAGATCATTACTGCAATGAGCATAGAGCAATTCCAGGAACTCTCCCACAGATTTAACATTTCCTGAGAACAAACAATTATTGGGCAAGAAAGTATTAGTATCTCTTTTAAGCAAAGATTTCCAGGAGGTGAGGGACATATGTGAGGGTCAGAATTCATAGCGCATTTTAGGAACTATAGATATGAGAAAAGCTCCCCCAGGGAATGGAAAGAACTCACAAAGGGCTTCTTATTTTGTGGAGAGCAGGTGGTAGAATAGCATGCTGAGGTGACTTGCAGGCAGTGTGGCTCTTACTTGTACAAACACAGACTCTTTCAGTCTCATGGGGATTCTCTCTCAGCTTTCACTTCTCTTATGGGTCACCAGAAGTTAACAAGTCAGGAGCAAGGTTTAACTCCTCAAGTGATTGCAAAAATAATAGCTCAACCCAGAATGCTGTTATTGTTTGAAACAATTTTTTCATTTGAGAAGCTGCAGATTTATAACTTTACTTAAAATTGCCTAAGCAGGCTTTTCTTTTCTTCAATTTTAGTTGAAGACTTAGGAAATTCCTTTCAAACTTCAGAAATAGGATAAGTAAAGGAAAATGACCACGAAAGAGGGAATTTGAGGGAAAAAATAGGAGTGGAGTGACTGTTTAATATGTTACTTAGGCATATAATTCTTTCACATGGCTTTCTTTAGAGTTTACTTATCTGCTTTTTTGTTTTCCACCTTTTTTCTGATATTTCAACAAGTTTTTTTTTTTTTTAATCTACCCTGATGCAGTTAGTTCTTAATATGGAGCTGTCGTTACAGAGTCTTTTCTCAAAATGCTTTGGATAAAATGCTGCTTGATTTTCATGATTAAAATTAATGTTCCTATTTGGTTCCAGTAGAAAGAACAAAGTGTAATTTGTTCTAAAGCTGAATGTGGTTCAGTAAAGAATCTGCCTGCGGTGCAGGAGAACTGGATTCGATCCCTGGATCAGGAAGATCCCCTGGAAAAGAGAATGGCAAGTCTAGTATTCTTGGCTGGAGAATTCCTTGGACAGAGGAGCCTGGCGGGGTACAATCTATGGAGTCACAAAGAATCAGACACAACTAAGCTACTAACACCTTCACTTTCAAAGGTATCTCAAAGGCAGGGAACCCATTAGTCCACCAATGGCCTTTTCTCCCTCTCTGCCTCTTCTAGCTAGAGCTGAATATTCACTGTGACTCCTAACAGGTATCCTTGAAGAGGGGTATATGGGGATGGGCTTAAAGCATGGCTCTGCCACAAAGAATCTGCCTTTCACCTCCCTGGGCCTCTGGAGTCCCGTTACAATGATGCTGTGTCATGGGAATGGTTCTGGACTGGAACAGGGGAGCTGGGGTTTAGCTGGTGACTCCTGAGTTAGGTAAGGAGGTCCTGGCTGTGCTGCAGGGCTTTCTTCCGTTTAATGGTGTGTTGGACGCAACAGCTTCTAGGTTTCTCCCCATTGTTAAGATTTTGTGATTTTTGTCTTCTGATCCTTTGTAGAGGTGTTCCTCTGGGCCTGAAGACACAGTGGCAACTCATACAGCTTTCGTGGATCCTTTCTTTCCAGAAGGGTGCAAATGTGGGTGTGGAGGGTGACAAGGAAAAAGTGAGATACCAATGATGAGTACTCTGAAGAAATGACTCTGGTTACTTTCTCATACTGAATGATCAGGAAGCTGAATCGCCCACAGTCCCTTCTGTTCAGTGGGCAGCAGCAGAAGTTAGTGATTCAGAGATGGAGTGGGAAGCAGAGAGGAATGAATAAGGTCTGGGGGACGAGGCCTTTTATCACGAGCCTGGCCAGGTCACCCAGAGTTCTTAGTTACAGACACAGCAACCACTGCGGGTCACTTCACTACTCTGCTCCCGACCTTAAGGCAGCCACTTAGCACCACCAGTCCTCTGTATTAATTCTTGCCTGCTAATGCAGGAAACGTAAGAGACATGAGTTCAATCCCTGCATTAGGAAGATTGTCTGGAGTAGGAAATGGCACCCTACTCCAGTATTCTTACCTGGAAAATTCCATGGGCAGAGGAGCCCAACAGGCTACAGTCTATGGGGTAGCAAAAGTGTCAGATATGACTGAGTGAATGAACACACACACACACAGAGTTATATTTTGGGTTACTACTATTGTATTTCTTACTGCGGTAACATTGATTTATGACATTATACAAGTGTTAAGTGTACAACATTGTTTTTACTTTATTATATTTCTACCACCATGACCACCACCAAAAGTTTAGTTTCCATTTGTTACCATACAGTTGATCCCCTTTATCCAATTTACCCTCTCCTTCATACTTTCCCCACTGTTAACCACTATTCTGCTTTCTGTATCTATATGTTTATTTTGGTTTGTTTGGTTTGTTCATTTGTTGTGCTTGTTTTTTATATTCTACATATGAGGGAAATTATATATTTGTCTTTCTGGGTCTGACTTATTTGGCTAAGCATAATATTTTCAAGATCCATTCATGTTGTCCCAAATGGCAAAATTTCATCTTTTTTATGGCTGTGTAGTATTCATACACACACACACACACACACACACACCTTCATTCATTGATTTGTTAATGGGCTCTGAGGTTGTTTCCATATCTTGACTATTGCAAACAATGCAATGATGAACACATAGGTGCGTATATTTTTTTCAAGTAAATGTTTTCATATTCTTTGGATAAATACCCAGAAGTGGGATAGTTAGATCATATGATAGTTCTATTCTTAAGTTTTTGAGTTATCTCCATACTATATTCCATAGTAGCTGTACTAATTATATTCTCACCAATTGTGTGACTGATGCTTTGGCTGAAGCTCCGATACTTTGGCCACCTAATGCAAAGAACCGACTCATTAGAAAAGACCCCTATCCTGGGGAAGATTGAAGGCAGGAAGATAAGGGGGTAACAGAGGATGAGATGGTTGGATGGCATCACAGACTCAATGAATATGAGTTTGAGCAACCTCCGAGATATTGTGAAGGACAGGGAAGTCTGGTGTGCTGCAGTCCATGGGATCACAAAGAGGTGGGCACAACTTGGAGACAACCAATAGTGTACAAAGGTTCCCTTTTACCCACATCCTCTACGACATTGTTATTTCTTGCTTTTTTGATCATAGCCATTGTAACAGCTGAGAGTGACTTTGATCTCCCTTCATTTTGAGCCTATGTTTGTTGTTAGAGCTGGGGGAAGCATATAATTCTGTCTTATTTTTAAATCCACCCAGTCACTCTGTGTCTTGACTGCTGAATTCAATCCATTCATATTTAGTGTGATTATTGATAAATGAGGACTTAGTACTGCCATTTTATCTTTTGTTTTATGGTTGCTCTACATCTCCACTGTTTCTTTTTCCTTGTGTTTCTGTCTGTCACTTTGGTCTGATGGCTTTTTAATAGTGTTTACTTCAGTTTCCTCTTTTTCTGTTTCATGTCTCTGCTCTAGACGTATGTTGTATGGTTGTCTTGACGTTTGTATAAAATGTCTCATAGATAAAACAGTCCATTTCTGTTGATAGTATCTTATCTTCATTTATCTATGAGATCCATCCTTCTTTTTTCTTTTTGTTGTCTCAAATTATCACTTTTTATGCATTTTTAATCCAAATTGAAGTAGCTATCAGTATTCTTTCCTGCTTTTCTTCTCTTTAAACTTCATGCTTGAATAAAGTACTCGAAAACATATGCTGATATAGAGTTTCAATTTTCTAATTCTATTTACCACCTTACTCAAATGTCTATGTATTTTTGCCTTTTTGTTTGTGACAGAAAAGCTCCTATCAATATTTTTTATAAAGCTGGTCACTCAGTCGTGTTCAACTCTTGGCGAACACATGTACTATCACCCACCAGGCTTCTCTGTCCATGGAATTCTCCAGGTAAGAATACTGGAGTGCGTTGCCATTTCCTCCTCCAGGGGATTTTCCTGACCCAGGAATGGAACCCGGGTCTCCCACATTGCAAGCAGATTCTTTACCGTCTGAGCCACCAGGGAAGCCCCATAAAGCAGGTCAGGTGTTGACGAACTCCCTCACCTTTTGTTCATCTGGGAAAGTCTTTATTTCTCCTTTGTATCTGAATGACAATTTTGCTGAGAGTATTCTTGCATGACAATTTTTATCTTTCAGCATTTGAGAATGTCATCCCAGTCCCTCCTGGCCAGCAGAGTTTCTGCTGAGAAATTTGTTGATTGCCTAAAGGGAGTTTCTTTTTAGATTACAATCCTTTTTATTTTGTACTGGCTGCCTTTAAAATTCTTTTTTTTGTTATTGACTTTCGATAGTTTTAATATATTGTGTCTTGGAGAAGGTCTTTTTCTGTTAAACTAATTAGATATTCTTGCAGTGGCAACCCACTCCAGTACTCTTGCCTGGAAAATTCCACGGTGGAGGCTGCAGTCCATGGGGTCGCTAAGAGCTGGACACGACTGAGTGACTTCACTTTCACATTTCACTTTCATGCATTGGAGAAGGAAATGGCAACCCACTCCAGTGTTCTTGCTTGGAGAATCCCAGGGACGGGGAAGCCTGGTGGGCAGCCATCTATGGGGTTGCACAGAGTTGGACACGACTGAAGCGACTTAGCAGCAGCAGCAGCAGCAATTAGATATTCTTTTAGTATCACAGTCTTGTATATCCAGTCCTTTCCCCAGGTTTGGGAAGTTCTCAGCTATTATTTCTTTAAATAATCACTCTCTTCTCCCTCTCTTCTCCTTCTAGGATGTATACCCATTACCCTAATGTTGCCCCTTCTAAAAGAGTTGGAATATTCTTGGAGAATTTCTTCATTTTGGGGGAATCTCAGTTTTCTTTCCTCTTCTATCTGTATCATTTCTAGATTTGTATTTTTGAGCTCACTAGTTCCCTCTTCTGTATGGTCCACTCTATTTCTAATGCTTTCTAATGTATTCTTCATCTTATTTATTGAGGTCTCTAGCTCCAGAATTTCTGTTTGGTTATTTTTTAGAGTTTCATCTCTTTGGTAAACTTTTCCCCCTGATTATTAGTTTTATTCCTAAGCTCATTGAACTGCCTTTCTGACTTTTCTTGTAGCTCACTGAGTTTCTTCATAATAGTTTTTTGTTTTAATTCTCCTATCAGATCACAATCTTATGTGACTTAAAGTCTGGTTTCTGGAGAATTGCCATTTTCTTTTTCTAGTACCATGTTACTTTGGTTCTTCATGCAGCTTGATGACTTGTTCCTTTCTTTAGGTAAAGTTCCTTTTTTTTTTTTTTTTTTTTTTTTTTGTCTCTCANTTGACTCATTGGAAAAGACTTTGATGCTGGGAGGGATTGGGGGCAGGAGGAGAAGGGGACGACAGAGGATGAGATGGCTGGATGGCATCACTGACTCGATGGACGTGAATCTGACTGAACTCCGGGAGTTGGTGATGGACAGGGAGGCCTGGCGTGCTGCGATTCATGGGGTCGCAAAGAGTCGGACATGACTGAGCGACTGAACTGAACTGAACTGAAGAATTATCCAACCAGTCCATCCTAAAGAAGATCAGTCATGATTGTTCTTCGGAAGGACTGACGCTAAAGGTGAAACTCCAATACTTTGGCCACCTGATGTGAAGAGCTGATTCATTGGAAAAGACCCTGATGCTGGGAAAGGTTGAGGGCAGGAGAAGGGGACAACAAAGGATAAGATGGCTAGATGGCATCACCGACTCAATGGACATGGGTTTGGGTGGACTCCGGGAGTTGGTGATGGACAGGGAGGCCGGGCGTGCTGCGTTTCAAGGGATCGCAAAGAGACGGACACGACTGACTGAACTGAACTGAACTGAAGAATTCAGTTGGTGCATCTAGAAATTAGAGGCCTTTCTTTTGCGTTCCAGTAGGTGGCGCCATACCAAGATTTTGGTTTCTTTTACGGGCGCTGCCTCTGGTTAAATTTGAGAATGGGCACTTGTCACCTTTCAGGGCCTCTGTCAAAGGAATGGCCCAGGGCCCTCATTATCACCGCTGTGCCTCCCTCCAGGATGGATCGGTGGTGCCTTGCTGCCGCTGGTGTCACTGGCATGACTGGCTGGGGCACCAGACAGTGGGCTCTTCCACCAAGCTCAGGGTCTTTTGGGTTGTGGGCTCCTGAACCACAGGGGAGGGGGAAGGTGACAGGCAGCTGGTTGGTGCCGGCACCGCGGCCATGTCTGATTTTGTCAGGTTCATAGGCTCTGCTGCTGCAGGCAGAGGGCGTCATGGGTGTCTCTGTGACAAGGGACAAAACCACTCGCTGCTGCCCATTTTCCTGCGGCTGTGGTTGCATGGTGGCTGGGAGGCTCCTGCTGTCTGCACCTCCGCCTGCCCTGCTCCTGGGTTCTCCGGGCTCTGGGCTCAGCTGCTGTGGCTGGTGAGCTGGGGCTGCAGGCGCCATCTCCACTGTGTTTCTGGTTCTCCCTCCTCTGTTTGTTCTAGTCCACCCATTTTTAGATACAGATGATTTGGAATGCCCCAGCACCCTGGTGCGTGGGGCAGAGACACCTTTGTTGAGTTGTGGACGTTTTACTGGTTGTTGCTTGAAGGGGAGAAACAAAGAGAGCATTTCACATCAGTGTGATGCTGGTGTCACTCCCTCACTACTTTATTTTTGGTATCCCACATATCTTTTTTCACTTTTAGAATATACATGACTCATTCAAGGAAAATCTGAGAGAGGTAAACTTTCTGAGTGTATATGTATTAGAATACATGCTTCCTTTTCTCTCCATCTCAAATGGTAGTTTGGCTGAAAGCAGACTTCTAAATTCAAAATTGTCTTTCAAAGCCATTCAAGTGTTTTCTCTAGCATTCAGTATGTCAAAAGTCTGATGCTGATTTGTCTTAAAACCTTTTATAATGCATCTGGGTTATTTTCCCCCCTCTATGAGAATTTTTATTATGTTCCATTTCATTCCTTCAACAATTATTGATATTTATTAAGAAGGTATTATATGCAAAGCACTATTTCCAGTGCTGGAGGTAAAAAAGTGAACCAAAAAGAATTTCTTGTCCTTCAGGAGTCTGAATCATAGGGGAGGGAGCAAGAAGGCAAAGAAACAAACAACGAAAACGTATGGCATGTCAGCGATAAAGGCTGTGGAGGATAAAAGAATAAAAAGAGGATGAGGTGTGCTGGGTAGAAGTGGTCAAGTGTTGACATTTTAAACAGAAAGGAAAGGAAACAATGAAGCAGCTCTGGTCAGAGATGTGATGAGGGTGGAGGTGCGAGTTGCCCAGATATCTGAGGAGAGAACACTCCTAAAGAGGAAACTTCACGTGCAAAGACCCTGAGGTGGGAACATATCAGGGAAGCTTGAGGGAAAGCAAACAGCCCATTATGTTTACTTTAAATTCACCAACAGAAGGGAGAGTTACAGGAGATAACATCAAAGAAAGAGAGGATGGCGGGAGAGGGTTAATATGCTCCTGTAGCACATATTAGGCATTTTCCAAATTTTGACTTGACTCAGAAAAATGAGCGGCCATCAGAGTTGTGATGAGACAAACAACCCCTTCGTTGTTATATTTTGAATTATATTTTGAAAGATTACCTCAGTTGCTCAGCAGGAATAGACTATATTGTTGTTGTTTAGTTCTTAAACAGTGTTCAACTTTTTTGTGACTCCATGGACTGTAGCCTGCTAGGTTCCTCTGTTCACAGGATTTTCCAGGCAAGAATACTGGAGTGGGGTGTCACTGCCTTCTCCAGGGGATCTCCCCGACCCAGGGGCCGAACCCATATCTTCTGCATTGGCAGGCAGGTTCTTTACCACTGAGCCACCTTGGAAGCCTGGGGAATAGACTACAGGGGAGGCAAAAGTAGAAGGGAGAATTCATGAATTTGTTATAATATTCCTAGTGGAACACGATGTGGTTTGAATTACAGTTGTTTTAGCAATGTAAGTGGTGAAGAGA
The DNA here is from genome assembly GCA_006410935.1 of Redunca redunca. NCBI lineage: Eukaryota > Metazoa > Chordata > Mammalia > Artiodactyla > Bovidae > Redunca > Redunca redunca. The sequence continues at coordinate 198,294 of SJYQ01095216.1, forward strand.
AGACACAACTTAGACTTATTTTTTTTGTAGTTTTCAACATAGAAAAAAATCTGTATTTCTAAAAACCTTATACAAATGGTACAAAGGACTCCAATTTATCCTTAACCCAGTTTCCCAGTTGTAACATTTATCACATTTGCTTTTCACTTTTTGCATACATATATTACAATATTTTGACCCTTTTGGAAATAAGTTGAAGATATGATGCTTTTATCTCTGTGACATGCAGTATACTTCCTAAGAATAGTACATTCTCTTATATAACCACATACAGTGACCAAAGGCAGGAAAGCAACACTGATGCAATTCTGTTACTTAATCTATACATTCTGTTCAGATATTGTCAATTGTCCCAGGAATGTCCTTTATTAAAAAAAAAAAAAATCTGATCCAGGGATCCTATGTTAATTATTTTGAAGAAAAGACGATAGGACTGGAGACCAATTTGGGGAGAAAAAGAGGAATCTAGGATGACTTTAAGGTTTTTCACTCAGGCAGTAGAGAGTGGAGTTACTATCACCTAAGACTGGAAGGACTTTGAAAGTCACAAGTTTATATCTATGTCTGGGAGGTGGGGAAGAAAGGTATAGGAGTTCAGCTTTGGATATACTAAATTTGAGATGTTTATTAGACATCCAAGTGGATACGCAAGTGTGCTGTTCTTTGTGGTTTGAAATTCCATCTTGATGTCTCTAAACGTGAGTCTTTTTTATTAATTCTGCTCAGTACTGGGTAAAGGCCTTTAACATAAAGGGTCATCTTTTTTACTGTAGGAGATGGTCTTCAATTATTTGAGCGTCCTATTCCATTCTGCTCTCTCCAAATGATGCTGGAATTTTAGATTTATCCTAAGTGCATTGTAGCATTCCCTTTCAGTATTCTCTCTTGGCTACTTTTTGTTCCATCTGTGAGAGTCTTTCTGAACATTTTTATAAGCTCACCAATTGTGTTTCTGCTACATCTTTTATTCAATAACTGTAACAGAATTTCTTTCACATCATTTTCTTCTTACTGAGGGTATTTATTACATTTAAAGTTACGTTTCATCCTTTGTCCTTTTAGCCAACTAGCTAGTCTATTAGTTCATTTGCCTGAGGAGTTTGATTTTTTTTAAAGTGGCATTTGTTTTCTTTAAACATTAGTGATTATTCTTGTCTTTTTATTGTTGATTTGATATATAGATGTCATTGCTTGCTAACTGATACACCTGAAGTATACAATGTCCTCTCAACCCCTAGAGTCTTCATTTTTTTTTTAGTTTGGGGGTTAATCTTCCCAGGTGGTATCAACTTGTACCAGTCCATGTAGCATTTAAACTTAATCAGCATAATAGCCTACTATAGTATAAATTTTTTGTCCTGCCTTCCTCCAATCCTTCCTTCACTCTGTTGCCAAAAGTAAGCTTTTGCAATTGAAATATTAAAATGTTGATATTTTAAATTTTGAATCTCTTCTAATTTTCAGGATACAATAGGAAATCGTCAGAGTGGGAACATGTTTATTTGGTAGGCCTCATCTATAGATATTCACTTATTTTTCTACTCATTTACTAGTGTTCCTGGCATATCAGATTATTGGTATTTTCCTGAACATGCATCCATGCCTTCTCTAAGACTCTTGTCTTCACCCAGAGTGCTCTGCTTCTTCCTCTCTGCATCTAGAACTTCAGCGCATCCTTCAGGATCCAGCACCTGGTACATATCTGGGCCCCAGCATTATCCATTGCTATGACATTTTGATGCCTCCACTTTCCACTATTTGTTAAATACATTACTTCCCTTTCTGGATTCTTGTGGCATTTTAAATGTACCTGTAGGTATTGTTGTATTGACAAATAATTTATGTACCACTTTCTCCCCTCCCAGACAAAAGGAGATTTAAATGCAGGGAGTGATGGGATATGTTTTATTAATCTCAGAATATTAACTACCTACTATATGAAAGATACTTTAAATGATGTGATTTGTTTATTAAATGAAGTGAGAAATCCCAAAGTAGATTCTAGATGCTCTTCTTGAAAGGAAGGGTGGTCCCGAGACCTATAATCTATGTACCCATGAGGATGTAGATTGCCTAATGCCATTTTGTAGGACTCTACGTGTTTTTTTTTTAGGATTCTCATTTCATAGACTGGCCTCTGATGTTAGTTCTATCATGGTTTCCTTATCAAACAGCCACAGAAGCCACTTCTTGTCTCGCTGCTGATACTGAGGTAGTCTTCCATCCAAGGGCATTGACCATCTGGCCACCAGGGAATTCCCCAAATTAGGAGAATGAGAGAAGGCAGAGATTGGAGTTTGAGGTCCAGTACTTCAGGGGTCAGTCACAGAGATAAAGAAGAGCTCACTGTCCAAGGTAAGGAGGTTCCCGGAGGGCCAGGGAGGCAGTCCTGCTCTTAGGAGACTGTGCTCTGGGCCATATTTATTCTAAGATCCTGACATCAGCTATGGAATTAGATCCAAATTTGGTCCTTCCAAAGGTATGCTTAATAAGGTCAAGGTGGTTTTTCTACCCTTATCTGCCTATTCAGTTAAAAACTCATGCCTACTATAAAAAACCTTATTAGTTCTGAAAGAAATTCAACATTAAAAACAGATACACAAATGCCTAAAATAAAGAATTAAAATGGGAATTAAAAAAGAAACAAACAAAAAAGGAATGAGATGCTTAGCTGAAGCAAGAAAGCAACTGAGAATGTATAAGGGGGTAGAGGGTGGGAGCCTGAAAGAAAAAGAATCTGAGTTTGGACCTCAGGAGTGTTCAGGAGAGAATGAACAGGGTAGAAAATTTGGGCAAGGGGAAACACAATGAGACATGTGGGTGACATATCTGAATAACAGCAGCAAATAAGCGCTATAGATATTGCTCTAAAAACTTCCCTGGCTTCTTGGATTTACAAATGGGTCATCTCCATGGAAGCATAAACTATATCCCTTACTTTCTTTCAGGTACTACAAAGGTCAATTGCACTCTTTTGTGACCAGTTCATGTTATATTAGACAATCAGCTGGGTAAATCATTATATTTGTATTATTTCCAGGTATAAAAACTCTGATGCCCAGAAAATACTAGTTAGCTCAAGGCCTGTAAGTGATGATGGCATGGTTGGCTGGGATTCTTAGAGCCTGCCACCTTCTTCCTCTTCTTCTCTCCCTCTGCCTTCTTCTCCTTATTCTCTTCATTTTTCCTGTTGCTTCTCTGTCCTTCTGTCCCCCATTTTCTCGATTTCTCCCTTTGTCTTTCACAACCTCATTCAGTCATTGCAGGTATACTTGCCACTTGTGCGTGTGTGCCTAATAAGTCGCTTCAGTTGTGTCCGACTCTGCAACCCCATAGGCTGTAGCCCACCAGGCTCCTCTGTCCATGGGGATTCTCCACGCAGGAATACTGGAGTGGGTTGCCATGCTCTCCTCCAGGGAGCCTTCCTAACCCAGGATTGAACCCATGTCTCCTGTAGTTCCTGCACTGCAGGGAGATTCTTTACCACTTAGCCACTGGTTAGCATGCAGTAAGTTATTGGTCTGAGGCTCACATTACTTTTTTTCTGCAAGAATTGGGGGTGAGGTGGAGTCCTTTATAAATTAATGAATTAATTTGAGCTAGAGCTCCTAACTAATAATAACCAGTGTCTCAAACATTTGATCTGGCTCTTTTCTGTGTTCCAGGTGCATCCTCTTCAAAATGTCTTTGTCCCAAAGCACAGGGCAAATTTCCAAACCTGAGCCTGAACACTTAAAAATCCAAACACACAGCATCTAAACTTGACATTCAGGGAAAGAAACAGCTTCTCAGTTAATGAGAGACTCTGCACCATCTGAAGGGGTTTATCAAACCTCGCTTGGCGAGTTCTGCATATAACACACTTCGAAGCCCTTGGCTGAGCTTGCTCTTGAGTGAGCACTGTGACTGTGGGTGCTGGTTCGGTTGTTCCAGGTCCCCAGGTACTGTCTTCCAGGCTCATCTGTCACAGATTTCACCGCGTCCCTCAGCCATCCTCTTGATTTTCCCCATGTAGGGACTGTTCTTACTAGCAAGCTATTGTTCTGTAGTGAGGCACTGGAAACATTTCTGAATGGCATTTACTATTTTCGTGTGTGCTCAAAATTTTTGAAATGAAGGCATTTCTTTCTAAGACTTTTAAACTTCGAAATTCCAATTTTGTGCAAAAACTTGAGATATTCCCACTCTTTGTGGGTATCCAACTCTAACACATAAAGTAGTAGATCAGGAAAGAATTAATCGTCCAGGTTCAAACAAATCTATTTACTTTGTTTAAATTGATGTTGTTACTGAAGTAAAGTGTAGAAAGAAATTTGACATAAGAAAAATATGACATTGCTCATAATGCAAGTGAGAACTTGTCTGCAGGTTTCAATATTTCAGCTTCCATTCGCAGAATATAATTCCCTAATGTAATATTCATAAAATAGCGCTATTCATCCAGGTGCCCATCTCTTCTCAAGCATCGGGATATTGTGAACATGTGGCATGACCCTGTCCCTACACTGGTGTGGAAGTGACTGACAGTGTGGTATTGGACATAAACAGTCATGGCTACAAGCAAGTCATGTATGTGGGAAACTTAAGTGTTTCTCTTAATTCTTAGAGAGGAAGAAGGAGAGGAGAAAGAAATTTTTTATGCTAACTAATTTAAAATGTCTATTAATCACTGGAGTCATATCCCACATACACAGGAATACTTCTTGGACACATTGTTTTTTTTTCTTTTTTTTCTTCCGGGAAGAAACTGGGCCCAAATCCGTATCTGATCTCCCTTACTACCTGTGACTCTCCAGAGCCTTTACTGCTTCAGGGTCATCTTTCTCTAGGCTCCATTCTAGTTCTGTTTGGCTTTCAAAAGCCAATAAGTCATCTTGGTGGTGGAGGACAATCCTGTGGAATGGAGCAGTCTTCAGGAGAACAAAAAAGAGAAAGTGCCATGGAGAAGGGGGCAAAGAGGAAGAGAGTCTTAAAAAGAACATGCTCTAGGAAGAGCCTTTAAACCTCTCTTCTCATTCTGTTACCATAGTGGAGCTGGGTTCCTTGGCAGCGCTGTAAGTGAGAGAGTGTCCCCTGCAGGCAGACTGAGAGAGTGCATGGCACAGCTTAGCTGAAAGATAGGGCAGAGTGCAGCAGCTGCCATCTAAGGCAGACCATCTGGGAGTCTGACACAATACCTGATGAGCGCGAATGCAAAAATGCTTAACAAAATATTAACAAACTAAATTCAACAGTACATTGAAAGAATCATACATCATGGCCAAGTGAAATTTATCCCTCTATGCAAGAATGGTTCAATATACAAAAAAACAGTCTATGTGATACACCTCATGAGGGATAGAAATCACACGATCATCTCAAGAGATGCAGAAAAAGCATTTGATAAAATTCAACACACTTTCATAATAAAAACTATCAAAAAATTATGTGTAGAGGGAACTTATCTCAACACTATAAATGCCACATATGAAAAATGCAGAGCTAAAATCAGACTCAATGGTGAAAAGCTGAAATCTTCCTTTAAGATCTAGAACAAGGCAAGGATGCCCATTTTTGCTGTTTCTATTCAGCATAGTACTAAAATTAAAGAAAAACTTAAAAAGCAGTTAAAAGAAATAAAAAGATCAAGTAAAAGAAACAAAAAAGCATATAAATTGGAAAGAAGTAAAATTGTCTGTTTGCAGATAATGTTACCTTATACGTAGAAAACTGTAAAGATTCTACAGACAACCCTGCTAGAACTAATCAATGAATTCATTAATGTTACACTATACAAAATCAACATACAAAAAGTCAGTTGAATTTCAATAAGCTAATAATAAAATACTGAAACAGAAATTAAGGAAACAATCCCATTAACAATAGCAGGAAAAAATAGGATAAAATAGGAATACACTTAACCAAGGGGGTAAAAAACTTGTACACTGAAAATTATACAACAGTGATGAAAGAAATTAAAGCAGAGAGAAATAAGTGGAAATATTCTGCATTCATAGATTAAAAGATTTAATATTATTAAGATTACTACTTATAGTAATCCATACTAGTATAAGTCATCTGCAGACTTAATACAATCTCTATCAAAATCTCAGTGGCATTTTTTTTACAGAAAAAGAAAAAAGTCCTAAAACCCATATGAAACAACAAAAGACTCTGAGTAGCCAAAGTCATTTTGAGCAAGAAGAACAAAGCTGGAGGCAACACATTTTCTGATTTCAAAATGTATGACAAAGCTACCATACAAATTACCATACATATTACCATATGTAATACAAAACATATTACAATGCAATGCAAATAGTATACTACTGGCAGATAAGCAGACACATACGCAGAACAGAATAGAGAGCCTAGAAATAAACCCATGCGTGTATATCAACTGATCTTTGACAACAATACACGATGGGGAAAGGGTAGCTCTCTTTAATAAATGGTCTTGGAAAACCGAATTCAAAAGAATGAAATTGAAGCCTCATCTTATACTACATACAAAAGTTAACTCAAAATGGATTAAAGACTGAATTGTAAGACCTGAAACCACAAAACTCCTAGAAGAAAACATATAGTAAAAGCCTCTTGACATCGGCCTTGGAAAAGAATTCTTGGATGTGACATCAAAAGCACAGACAACAAGAGCAAAAATAAACAAGAGGGATTATGTTACACTAAACAGTATCTGCACAGCGAGGGAAGCCATCACCAAAATGACAAGGCAGGGACTGCGGGGAAGGGAAAACAGAAGTGTTAGCCAAAGGGTACATTTTAGTTATACAAGGTGAGTAAATCCTAGAAATCTGTAAAGCATAGAGGCTATAGCTAGCGATACTGTATTATAGTCTTAAAAATTTGCTAAGGGGATAGATCTTAAGTTTTCATACATAATAATAAGTAGAGAAGGCAGGATGATTTTTTTAATTGGAGGATAATTAGTTTACAGTATTGTGATGGTTTTTGCCATACATCAACACGCATCGGCATTAGGTGTACATATGTCCCCTCCCTGTGAACCCTGCTCCCACTCCCCTCCTCATCCAACCCCTCTGGGTTGTCACAGCGCACTGGCTTTGGGCTCCCTGGGTCATACATGGAATCCACACTGGCTATCAATTTTACACATGGTAATGTTATGCTTCAATGCTATTCTCCCAAATCATCCCACCGCCTAATACCCTCACTGTGTCCAAAATGTCTTTGTCCTTTCTGGTGCCCCGCAAGTAGGATCATCAATACCATCTTTCTAGATTCCATATATATGTGTTAATATAAGATGTTTGTCTTTCTATTTCTGACTTACTTCACTCTGTATGATAGGCTCTAAATTCATCTACCTCATCCACCTTAGAACAGACTCAAGTGTGTTCCTTTTTATAACTGAGTAATATGCACCACAACTTCGTTATCCATTCATCTGCCAACTGACCTCTAGGTTTCTTCCATCTCCTAGCTGTTGTAAATAGTGCTGCAATGAACACTAGGGTACATGAGTCTTTTTCAATCCTGGTTTCCTCAGGATACATGCCCAGTAATGGGATTGCTCGGTCATATGGAAATTTTTGAAGGTGATGGACCAGCTTAAGGCATGGATGATGATTGTGGTGTATACTTATCTTTAAAGTCATTGACTTGTATACATGAATGTATATAGCTTTTTGTATGTCAATCATACTTCAATAAACTCTTTTTAAAAAAAGAGCAATGGAAAGAAAACTAAGTGGGTAAATATAAATGTCTACTGATTATTAACCACACAATACAATGATAATATATTGTGGAGTTTAAAATGTATGCAGAATTAAAATATATAACAATAAAATGGAAGTAGAGAGTAAATGGAATTAAAATGTTCTGAATTTGTATCAATAGAAGGGAAGTGGCTAGAGTAATAATTTATATTAGGCTTCTTGTTTGGTTGCTAAGTTGTGTTCAACTTTTTTGCAACCCCATGTACTCACCAGTTTCCTCTGTCCATGGAATTCTCCAGGCAAGAATACTGGAGTGGGTTGCCATTTCCTTCTCCAGGGGATCTTCCTGGCCTGGGGATCAAAGCTGTTTCTCTTGAATTGGCAGGCAGATTCTTTACTGCTGAACCACCAGCGAAGCCCATAATAGGTAGAAGGATGCATGTTATATCTCTAGGGTTATTACTACAAAAAAAGTAGAAAAATATATAACTAAGAAGTTAATAGAGGAGGAAGGGATGAAATAAAACACACTTGAATAATCCAAAGGAAGGCAGAGAAAGAGGGAAAGAGACATTACATGGACGGTTGAGTCAAACAGAAAATAAAATGAAGATGATATATTAGAAACAACTTCAGTCAGAAGTTCCGTCAAATGTAAATAAACAGTTGAAATAAGAAGAGCTGTTAGACTGAATTTAAGAAACAAGACCCAACTATATGATATTTACAAAGACACATTTTAAATGTTAGAACCATAAAGGCTTACAAATAAAAGGATAGAAAAAAGATATAAAGTACAAATAAATACTTAACAAAAAAGGCTTTGCATATTATAAAAAGTAGATATTAAGGAAGAATAATTTTGCAAATAAAGGGCACATTTTATGATTAATATATACAATCACTATTTTAAACTTTTATGGTCTAATAACAGTGTAGAAACATATGAAATAAAAGTTGACAGAATGAAAAGAATACTGCACAATCTATAATAAGAATATAACATCTTAGCAAACCACTCTCAATTGCTGCTAGAATCGGGAGGCAGAAAACCCCCACAAAACAGTGTATATATGAAAGATTTAGATAATAAAAATAAATTTAATCTCAGTTGAATACATAGAATACTGAAAGAAATAACCTCAATTGTACACAAAGTCTTTTAGGAAATGGTAAATGAGAGAACATTTCTAAGCTCATTTAATGAGACCAGCAAAACTTTTTTATACCTGATAAGGGTCTTGCTTCCCTGGTGGCTCAGAGGTTAAAGCGTCTGCCTCCAATGGGGGAGACCTGGGTTTAATCCCTGGGTTGGGAAGATCCCCTGGAGAAGGAAATGGCAACCCACTCCAGTATTCTTGCCTGGAGAATCCCATGGATGAAGGAGCCTGGTAGGCTTCAGTCCACGGGGTTGCAAAGAGTCGGACACGACTAAGCGACTTCACCTTCATCTTCAAGGGCATTGAGGAGAGAATTATAGATCAACCTCTCTCATAAGAGAAGCAAAATTCTGTACAAAATACTGACACTTCAAATAAGCTGATATATTAATAAAGTTCATGTGTAACATCAAAGTGTGTGTTAGTTGCTCAGTTGTGTCTGACTCTTTGTGACCCTATGTTCTGTAGGTCACCAGATTCCTCTGTCTATGATAGTCCCTGGACAAGAATACTGGAGTGGGTCATCATACCCTTCTCCAGGGGATCTTCCCAACCCAGGAATTGAACCTTGCTTCAAAATGGGTTTTATTCCAGCTTCACAAGTATGGAACATGTACAAATCAGTCACTAATCCATCACATTAAACAAAAAAGGGAGAAATATATGATTATCTCAATCAATATTTTTAAAATAAAATATAAAATACTTCTATATAGAAAATCATAACACATCACTGAGACAAATTAAAGAAGATATAAAAACATGGAGGGATATATTATGTTTAGTGATTAGAAGACTCAGTGTTGAAAAGCTATTACTATCTGTTTAAAGCTATCAGTATGTATAATTTTAATGTAAATTCATTAAAAACACCAGAAGTTTTATTAATCAGATTTTAGAACTTGTATGGAAATGCAGAATATCAAGTATAGCTCAGGGAATCTTAAGGAAAAGAAAGTTAAAAATTTAGACTACCTAATATGAAAATTTACTATACCACAATAGTGATTTAAACAGTGTGGTTCTGGCACATGTGTAGATCAACAAACCAGCAGAATATATCAGAGACTTGAAAAAGGGCTAAATTGACTCATATGTGGTCACCTGATTTATGACACAGTTTAGTGAGGATGGGAATGATATTTCCAATTAATGATTCTGAGTAAATTGCTTATCCATATGGGAAAAATAATCATGGCTCCTACCTTACATTATATTAAAAAATCACTTCTAGATAAACTGTATATGCTAGGTTGAGATAGTATACTATCCTTATTACCTTTGAGTAGCCAGGCTCCTTACCAGGACATGAAGGTGCTGACTCTGTTAAATTACCAATTTAACAAACCGTCAACACCAAAAAGTAGATATTCTGTTAATCACAAGATACCTATTAAGAAGGTAAAAGGAAAGTGGAAGAAGATATTTATAATACATATCTCTAATAAAGGAGTGATATCTAGGCTATATAAAGACTACTACCAATCAATAAAAAAAAGGCAGACTATCAAATAGAAATATGGTGAAAGATTTCAACAGGCACTTCACTAAACAGAATATCTAAGTGTCCAACAGATACATATAAATGTGCTCATCTTTATTATTCAGTAAGCTAAATGCAGATCAAAACCACAATGAAATACAAAGACATCTACTACAATGGAAAAAATTTAAAAAGACAGAAAATTCTGAATATTCTGGAGACTGTGGAGCACTGAAACTCTCCTGTACTGTTAGTGAGAATTTATATCAGAAACTGTTTCTGGGTTTCACTAAAACAGAACAAATACACACCCTACAATCCATTAGTTACACATTTAGGTAAATTCCCAATAGAATTTGGGAATTTATTTATTTTCACAAAAGATGAAATGCATACTTATTTTCACAAAAGAAATTTATAAGAATGTTCAAAGTAGCATTATTTATTTATTTATTTTTATTTTATATTGGAGTATAGTTGATTTACAATGTTGTGGTAGTTTCAGGGGTACAGGAAAGTGATTTAGTTACACATATACTTATATCTGGCTTCCCAGGTGGCGCTGGTAGTAAAGAACCCGCCTGCCAACGCAGGATACTTAAGAAGTGCTGGTTTGATCCTTGGGTCTGGAAGATACCCTGGAGGAGGAAATGGCAACCCGCTCCAGTATTCTTTCCTGGAAATTCCATGGACAGAGAAGTCTGGTGGGCTACATACAGTCCATGGGGTTGCAAAGAGTCGGACACAACTAAAGCAACTTAGCACATACATATATATCTATTCTTTTCCAGATTCTTTTCCCGTATAGGTTACTACAGAGTATTAAGTAGAGTTCCCTGCGCTATACAGTGGATCCTTGTTGATTATCTGTTTTATGTATAGTACTGTGTATATGTGAATCACAGACTCCTAATTTATCCCCCACACTTTCCCCTTTGTTAACCACAAGTTTATTTTTTAAGTCTGTGAGTTTATTTCTGTTTTGTAAATAAGTTCATTTGTATCATTTTTTAGATTCCACATATAAGTGAGATCCTATGATATTTGTCTTTGTCTGAACTACTTCATTTGATATGATAATGTCTAGGTCCATCCATGTTGCTGTAAATGGCATTAATTCATTCCTTCTATGGCGGATAAGATTCCATTGTATATATATGTACCACATCTTTGTCTGCTCATTTGTTAATGGACATTTAGGTTACTTCTGTATCTTGGCTATTGTAAATAGTGCTGCAGTGAACACTGAGGTGCATGTATCTTTTAGAAGTATGGTTTGCTCTGGATGCATACCCAGGAGCGGGATTTCTGGATCATATGGTAGCTTTATTTTTACTTTTTTAAGGAACCCCCCATAGTGTTCTCCCTAGTGGCTGTACCAATTTACATTCTCACTAAGGGTGTAGGATGGTTCCCTTTTCTCCACACCCTCATGTGCTTTTTGGCCATCTATATACTTTCTTTGGAGAAATGTCTGTTTAGATCTCCTGTGTAATTTTTTTTTTAATATTGAGCTGCATGAGCTATTTGTATATTTTGGAGATTAATCCCTTGTTGGTCACATTGTTTGCAAATATTTTCTGCCATTCTCTGGGTTGTCTTTTCATTGCTTATGGTCTATAGTGTTATTTATAATAGCTCTATAAGTGGAAATAATGCTATTATCCATCAACAATAGAATGGGTAAATTGTGAAATATTCATGCAATGATACAATATACTAAATAAAACTATGCACATGAATGAATCTTAAAGCATAATGCTGAGTGCACTAAACTAGATACACACAAAAAAATGACACTGAATTTATATAAAATTCAAAGTAGACAAACCTATTATATGGTTTTAGCTGTCAGGATACTGATTGTCTTGGGTGAGGGTATGGTTAAAATTCATTGAACTGTATACCTATATCTGAGTACTGTACTATGTTAGTTTTCAATAACAATGTTTCTATATGAATACAAAGGAAAACTCAGTTCTTCCCTCCTCAATCTTGTTTGGAAGGCAGAAATGTAACTAAGTGACATAGTAGAGGTAAGCATGGTTGGTATGTTCCATGGGACAAAGGGGGATTACATACAACCTGAATTGAGAATGGAGATTAGTAAGGCTTCCTGTGAGAAATGATGACTCAGTTGATCCTTAGAATAGGAATTAACAAGCTATATCATAGTTGTTACTTGCAGACAATAGAACCCACTTCAGCTGGTCTAAGCAGAAGGTGTTTATTAGAAGGTAACTAGTTATAAAATATCATGGAATATCTGGGAACCAGGCTTGGCTGCTACAAAGACATGATCCATATAGGCAGAGAAAAATATCCAATACCACCATGAAATTAATAGCAGAAACATCATTGACTCTATTGCTTCCTGAAGTCCATGATATATAGTACTGGATTCCTATGCCACTACTGTCCCAGAGAAACCAGACATTTCTACTGCTGTCTTGCCAAATAACCTAATCTCTCTATACACTGACATCCTTCACTTTTGCCTCCAAGTTTTGCAGTAGTGCAACCAACTAGCAGAAGCAAGCTCACTTACAAGCACTATAACTGCACAGAAATTTTCTGACAGACCAGAAAGGGTTGGAATGGATGTTGAATGAGCTAACATATGGGATCTGCTGTAAATCAAGCAAAAGGAATAGGAAAGTAAGAAATCCAAAAAGGAAGGGCAGCTTTAAAGATATATTGGCATACAGCTATGTGAGTAGAACCAAATATCTTCATGGCCTCCCCTCCTTCTTACGTTAGAAGCTGCACAACTTGCTTCTCTATGACGCAGGAGTTTGTGTATTTCTGAGTGTGTGTGTGGGGGGGGTTGTGTGTGTGTGTAAAACTCTGGAGAACTTGGCAAATGATATCCAGACTAAGGCTTAGTTTCTTCATTTGAAAATCAGTATAGTGATACATATTGATACACAAAGCCCAGGACGGCTTTGAGGGTTAAATGAGCCCAGGTTCAGGTAAGCATCTCATGTAGTACCTGATATATACAAGAGATGTAACATAAACTTCTTTTATCTGAAAGAGAGAGGATTATGGCAGTTGGTGAGAAAGGAGGACTTGAGATGGATGATGTGTAACTGATCATATTTTCTTCTTTTAGAAGCTGACCCTTCCAGGTAAATAACTGAAAAAAAAATGACAAGCAGAACTTATGATGGCACATTCCTCCTTGATTCAGATACGAACAAAACATAATTTCACATTTACCTGATGGAACTACTTTTCTACAGAGAAAAATAAAAGGTGAGTGCAGAGATTACACATTACAGAGAGCCAATATAAGAGGAGGCAAGCTTTAATGTCGGTTACATGGAAATCCTGTTCCATACCCAGGAAAGCAGAGGCTCTCTGGGGCCAGGTTATTATTATTTTTTAATTAGTCCTATTGAGCTATAAGTTATATGCAAGAAAATTCACCAATTTTAAGTGTACAGATCATTGAGCTTTGACAAATAACTATAACACAATATAAAATATCCCATCATCCCGTAATTTCCCTCTGAAGTCAGTCCCTTCACCTGCAAACTGGGCCCTGAGCTACACTGATCCTTCTAACATATCAGTTTTGATTTTCTAGAAAAAGAAATCATTTAGCATGTAGTCTTTTGTGGGTGACATCTTTTATTTAGTGTGGTGTCCTCCACTTTATTACTGTCCCTCTAAAGAGCTTTTCTATACCTATTTCCCTAATTATCTCTCCCCCTTATGAAATTTTAATACCACAGATATACTGTTGTGTGTTTATATACTACATGTATACCTGCATTTTATACACTAAAAATAACAAACCACCCCCAGAACAAACATTTTTCCCCTTGGAGGCAATATTGCCCAGTTGAGAATACATGATTTAGTATGATGCTTTTTTGATTCATCAGGATTATATATCAGCAGTTGGTTCATTTTTATTGCTTTGTAAATTTGATTGTGTGAAGAGACATTCAATAATGCATAGAATAATTGTGAATGTGTTACAAAGGTCAGGTATTAGCCACATAATTCAACTACTGTTCTCCCTTAACTATGATCCTTGCTGTCCCTGGTATTAGTAAACAGACCTCTCTTATCACATAGTTGTTCAAGCAAGAAATCTAGGAGTGATTGAGATACTTCCTTTCCCTTCATTTCTCCATATACAATTAATGTCAAATCCTGTCAATTTAACCTCTAGATTATTTCTTGAATCTGGTCTCAAGGGATTGGATTTTGCTATAACCCAGAACATTCTAAACATGTTAAGAATTTTTATTTTTACCTTCAAAGAAATGGGAGGCCACTGAAGGAATTTAAATAAGAAAGTGAAGTGACTTGATTAGTGTAATTAAAAATTAATACATCTTTTACTTAGTAAATGGCATCTTAGAATGTAGATAATAATTAAATCACATTCCAGGTGGTACAGTGACTAAGAATCCACCTCCCAAAGCAAGAGACGTGAGAAACAGGGGTTCAGTCCCTGGGTCAGGAAGATCCCCTGGAGGAGGAAATGGCAACCAGTATTCTTGATCACACAGACCACAGCCTTGTCTAACTCAATGAAACTAAGCCATGCCATGTGGGGCCACCCAAGATGGGCAGGTCATGGTGGAGAGGTCTGACAGAATGCGGTCCACTGGAGAAGGGAATGGCAAACCACTTCAGTATTCTTGCCTTGAGAACCCCATGAACAGTATAAAAAGTCAAAATGATAGGATACTGAAAGAGGAACTCTGCAGGTCGGTAAGTGCCTAATATGCTACTGGAGATCAGTGGAGAAATAACTCCAGAAAGAATGCAGGGATGGAGCCAAAGCAAAACAAATACCCAGTTGTGATGTGACTGGTGATAGACGCAAGGTTTGATGCTATAAAGAGCAATATTGCATAGGAACCTGGAATGTTAGGTCCATGAATCAAGGCAAATTGGAAGTGGTCAAACAGGAGATGGCAAGAATGAATGTCAACATTCTGGGAATCAGCAAACTAAAATGGACTGGAATGGGTTAATTTAACTCAGATGACCATTACATCCACTAGTGTGGGCGGAAATCCCTTAGAAGAAAGGGAGTAGCCATCATGGTCAACAAAAGAATCCGAAATGCAGTACTTGGATGAAATCACAAAAACGACAGAATGATCTCTGTTCATTTCCAAGGCAAACCATTCAATATCACCGTAATCCAAGCCTACACCCTAACTCGTAACGCTGAAGAAGCTGAGGTTGAACGGTTTTATGAAGACCTACAAGACCCTTTAGAACTAATACCGAAAAAAGATGTCCTTTTCAATATAGGGGACTGGAATGCAAAAGTAGGAAGTCAAACACCTGGAGTAACAAGTAAATTTGGCCTTGGAGTATGGAATGAAGCAATAGAGTTTTACCAAGAGGATGCACTGGTCATAGCGAACATCCTCTTCCAACAACACAAGAGAAGACTCTACACATGAACATCACCAGATGGTCAACACCAAAAGCAGACTGATTATATCCTTTGCAGCTAAAGATGGAGAAGCTCTATACAGTCAGCAAACACAAGACCGGGAGCTGACTGTGGCTCAGATCATGAACTCCTTATTGCCAAATTCAGACTTAAATTGAAGAAAGTAGGGAAAACCACTAGACCATTCAGTTCAGTTCAGTTCATTTCAGTCGCTCAGTCGTGTCCGACTCTCTGCGACCCCATGAATCACAGCACGCCAGGCCTCCCTGTCCATCACCAACTCTTGGAGTTCACTCAGACTCACGTCTATTGATGCGGTGATGCCATCCAGCCATCTCATCCTCTGTCATCCCCTTCTCCTCCTGCCCCCAATCCCTCCTAGCATCAGAGTCTTTTCCAATGAGTCAAACCTGCATCAGGTGGCCAAAGTACTGGAGTTTCAGCTTTAGCATCATTCCTTCCAAAGAAATCCCAGGGCTGATCTCCTTCAGAATGGACTGGTTGGATCTCCTTGCAGTCCAAGGGACTCTCAAGAGTCTTCTCCAACACCACAGTTCAAAAGCATCAGTTCTTTGGTGCTCAGCTTTCTTCACAGAACTCTCACATCCATACATGACCACAGGAAAAACCATAGCCTTGACTAGATGGACATTTGTTGGCAAAGTAATGTCTCTGCTTTTGAATATGCTATCTAGGCTGATCATAACTTTCCTTCCAAGGAGTAAGGGTCTTTTAATTTCATGGCTGCAATCACTATCTGCAGTAATTTTGGAGCCTCCCAAAATAAAGTCTGACATTGTTTCCACTGTTTCCCCATCTATTTCCCATGAAGTGATGGGACCAGATGCCATGATCTTTGTTTTCTGAATGTTGAGCTTTAAGCCAACTTTTTCACTCTCCTCTTTCACCTTCATCAAGAGGCTTTTTAGTTCCACTTCACTTTCAGCCATAAGGGTGGTGTCATCTGCATATCTGAGGTTATTGATATTTCTCCTGGCAATCTTGATTCCAGCTTGTGCTTCTTCCAGCCCAGTGTTTCTCATGATGTACTCTGCATATAAGTTAAATAAACAGGGTGACAATATACAGCCTTGATGTACTCCTTTTCCTATTTGGAACCAGTCTGTTGTTCCATGTCCA